>JAMKCH010002196.1:0-173424 GCA_023653785.1 Ophioderma brevispina | reverse complement strand
TTAATTTAACCTTCCCAGGTTTGTCTTGGAGAACAGGGATTCAGGGTTTGATATAAAGTCAAACGAGCATTTTGCCTTTGTAAGTGCCCGCAACAACACACACTGTCACAACACACACATGTACACCACACACTGTATACATTCATATGCCAGGGATCAGTGTTCTAAGTACAAAAAACTTTTTCTTTTTGACAAATCATAATTTTTTAGCATTACTTTTCAACAGATAGTCTACTAGAGTAACAGTCCTACACCTGTAGAGTACTATTTAGTTCAATTTCAAAACAAATATAAATCGTATTATATCAATATACCGTTCTGATCCTTCTGCTTGGAAAACGAAGGACACCTTTCGAACCTTTTGTTGTTGTTTTTTTTTTTTTTTTTTTAACAATAATGTGCGCACCATCTCCAAACATGATAATAATATACGGTATACTAGACAATACCAACAAAATTGATGAAAAATCTCCAAAAAAATTGAGTCTCTTCAAAAATGTCAGCTGAGATATTTTGTTGTCTGGGAGTCATACGACCTTTTCCAGGTGGAATTTCAACCAGAGTGACTTCATACAGCATTTCTGTTGGCTAATTCAGCATATCTTATCGCAATAACCATTTGAAAACAGCTTCGCAAATAGTAAGCTCTAGCTGGCTTCTGCCTTGCACCATTCTTACCGTTGTTCCTGATTGCTCAAAACATCACTCAAGTTAAATTGTGACCAATCACACATCAGTTCTATATATGTACTCAATCAACAGGTATTGTCGTGAGGTAAATGCATCTGGTTATTCTATCATGATGCAAAACCTTTATTTATACCGCATATTAGATTCCTGTCATTGATGTGGTTAAAAGTGGAGGCATGATTTCAACTAGCTTTCAAGATTGACCAAAAATGAACTATGGCCTGGGAGAGCGGCATCTCATTCATGAACTATGCCGGGACACTCCTCTTCCCAGCATAGGGACTGCCGTACGGACTATCCAATCCGTATTATGAGTGTCCTATTGAAGCTTGTGTAAGAGATGAATATACTAGTAAGCAGACCGTATTTTGGTTACTCGTATGTGGGGAGTCTGTGCTGTATGTAAAGTCGATACAAACGGGGATCAAGAGCAAGGGAATGGCTGAGTCGCAGCATCAGTAGGCCTACTCATGCTTTGAGGTTTTGTGTTACTGCTCGTACTTGAAACCTATCCCCTCGAATGTTGTTTTGACAGCGCCTGTCATAGCGCCATCGGCGCCGCGTTTGCTTTTTGGAATAAAATGGCTGCGCCCATGGCATCGGCACGCAGGTTTGACGGTCGCTGGCAAACGAATTTCTACCGTTGATAAGCTCCTAGATCCAAAGATTTCAGCATAAATCAAGAGACAACATGGTGTGTTATAAGGTGATTGTAACAGAATTATAAGTTGGAATTATCACATTTAGTCGTGATGGTGGTGTTTTCATCGTGTAGGAGAAATGCGGAAGCGGTCGGGGGGTGATGTGGTGATTGTTAAAAGTGCTGAATGAATCGGAAGCTGCCAAGGAAAGTGTAAACATCTTGCTGACAAAAAAAGAATGGCAAGAAGAACTCGATTACGGCGATCCGTTTTGGACTCCAAACATCACTTCCTCAACACAAGGAAAGGGTTGATTGCTTATTCTGACAAGTTTTGGACCCTAAGTTACAAAAAATTGTTAAACAATGATGCACGCCATGACAACATGCCTACAGCTCATGAGCTACATATGATATAGGCCTGTGGTTATGACAAAAATCTATATATTCGGTTAATATAAAAAAAATATTGACTGCTTTATTTCGGGGCATGGTTGAACACTATAGGCCCGCGGTGATCTCGAAACATACAGCCTCGGGCTTACGCTGGGGACAAGTATGGTTTCAGAGATCACCTTGGGCATATAGTTTTCAAACATGCCCCTCAAGCAGTCAAAATTTGTATAATAGCATGCTTAATTAGTTGCAATTAAACGGAAATCATATGCAATCCAAGAAAAAAATGGCTACAGGTATTAAATGAACAATTGGAAATATAAACTGAAGGGCGGTATAATTTATTTGCACCTGCATATATATTTGTGACATGGGTTCAATTGACTTGTTGAAATTTGCTGAAAAAGGACTCAAAATGTTCAATTTGGGATTGAAAAATCTTGTGTAAGCTGCAGTCAGACTGTTTATTTTGGTTCTGTCACACATGAAAATTACAGAGTGGTACAGTTCTTGATTTAAAAATTTCATTTGGTCTGTCAAATTGGATGATTGTCTTAAAAATGCATCAACAAAAACCAGAATGTATAATGTAAACACAGACACAAAGTTTGTTTTGTGCCTAACTAAACAGCCATCTCTATTTTGATATATTTCTTTTTCAGATTTGAGTGAGGATAGATAGAACAAACAATCCTAAGCCCTTTCTTGGATGTGATCAGATCCGAGGACACTACAGGTCCAAACAGGCCTTGCACTGTCATCAGTCAAACAAATTCCGTATATGGACTACTTGGTAAGAAACAGAATGTGGTGAGACGTGAGTATAAAAGGGTCATATAAATTGGCAAGGTTAAGAGACACTGGCATATTTGAAAAATGTGTGCCCTATAGGAATTTATTCAAATTGATATTTTGCATGGTTGTAAACTTTTATACACATTAGCCTTCACTGAAATTATTAAGCCCAAATAGCGCGCTAATGGAAAAAAAATAGAACAATTGTATAATTAATGTCTCCGGCGACAATGATTCAGCAGATGAAACGGAAATGGGTGTACACAAGAAAACAATTGCCAGAGTGATTCTTACGGCATGCACCTTGGTTGACGGTCTGTGACCTTTTGTTTGTAGTTTTCAATATAAATAGGCGAGAGTCTATGTTATTCATGTAATTGTATAGACACATTGTTGATGAAAGTGAAAGGCAAACTTAAACGTTACCTGAAAAAATCCCTAGATGTCTATGCCTCTTATTAATGTCCCTATCTGGTTTTGGGTTATGTTATTTTTATGTCGTAAAATATATCTATAGTCTTCCAATGGCCTAGACTATCATTTACGAGCAAATTGAATGTCAATTTCATATTTCTGAAAATGTCCAGTGCCGCTTTAAAAAATGCTGATTGCTGACCAGCTGATTGATTGTCCTTTTGAACTAACCCACCCAGCAGTTTTAAATTGGATAGCATTCAGGGCCTTTTTACTTATTTAAAAGACCACTATTTAATTATGTTAATGATTTTTTTGGTCAAAAGTCAATGGAGCATTATGTTAATGTTAGGGATTTATAGATAGGGTTACAGTTAGGGCGATGTTTTGGATTTATCCTATGTTGGAATTCAGGGAGTAGGTTAGATAACCCTGACAAAAATCAACACCTCTTAATTATTATAATGGCTAGTGGCCTTTACATTTAAAGTAAAAAAAAAAATAAGCAAATATGCCACTCAGCTGATAGCTGATTGCTGGCCAGCTGAACATATTAGTTGGAGTGTTTGTTAAGACTATGTTCAAGGGAAATAAAGATTATGTTGGGTTCATGAATGTGCAAAAGTGGTATGAATATGTCTTCTAGAACAGGTATCGTCGGTGTCGTCGGATTAGGCTATCAGAAGCATTTAAAGAGCTGTCAAAAGAAATTATTTAATAATGGTAGAGTTAGGCAGTAGCTACAGCCTCCTCAACCCTAATATAAGTTAATGATAAAAAGCAAATTGCCGTATTACAAATAAATATGCAAAACAGTTCTTGGTAACATAATAAAAAACAGAAATATATGTGTGGGTGAACAGATCAAAAGTACTATTTAATGGAAAGAATAACTATTTACAATAAAAGACAGGCCAGGGCAAATTACTTGCCTGGGGTCACCTGTGCTACACATCAGTGCCCAATTGTAAGGCCCTATCAAATTTTAGACTATGTCTTGAGTGCTTGTTGTGTAAAACTGGGTATTGAAGTGCCATGTATAGGTAGTTGACCCCCAGTTTTCTGGCAAGTTATATGCCGCACCCTGTTTAAAGGCCCCAAAGGAAAACAAGTAAGTGTAAAGAAAAAGTATGACAATGCTGTTACACCATATCACAACAGGTCAAGCAGATGCGCTGGCTAGGTCATGCTGCTTAGCTAGAATAGAAATTGGTGCAGCATGTAAAATGAGTAGGATAAGTATATAATCAATAATCAACACCTACATGAACAACAGGAGAAACAAAGATCATGACCATAGGCATGGGGTGGGGTGGGGTGGGCGTGTCCCCTCCAAAACAGTGGGTCCCTTCTATGCTCCTTTACCAAATTTTGAACTGGATTCTATGCCTCATTAAGGGTTGTTTTACAATCAGGGTACCTTGGCTGTGTCATTTGGGATGAAAAATAAAGTTGCATGATTAATTTCAGTATTGATGTTTTTGCATTGTAGGCAAGTCAAGAAGTATAATTCCAAAATTTTGAGGCGTCACGTCTTTGTGAACAATTTTTATGATTGATCAAATGTTACATTTTTCGGAGAGGACAAGATTTTGACAGAGCAGTTCATTCATTTCTACATTTGGGGTGAAAAAACAAAGTACTTTGATAATTTTCAATATTAATATTTTTGTATTATAGATAATTCAAAGAGTATGTTTCCAAAATTTGGAGGTGTGAGGTCTTCGGGAAAAAAAATTATGGTTAGTGAAACTTTGTGTTTTCGGAAAGGACAGATTTTGACGGAACACTGACTTCTAACATTTGATCATGTGATACAGGAAAACTTAAGGGGTAGCCACCAAGTGTTTACTACAAATGTATAGAACATAGACAAGAGTTTTTATAGACACAAATCAATCTGTCAATTTAGTTTAGCTTTATTAGCCTAAATATGGAGAGGACATTTTTTTGACGGAATTTACCACTAAATTTCAAACTGACACCGGATGTTACCAAATGGTCACATTTTTTTAAAGATTTCTGGATATTAATTACCTTGCTTCAAATGTTATTCCTAAATGTTGAATGTTGTCCCAAATGTTCTTTATGACATTGCTAAATCTACTCATATATTAACCTACTTCAAATGAGACAGTGATTTTAAGCAATTTCCATGTATATGTACATATTTTTGTTAGTCATCAAGCATTTCAAATGGTTTCTTTGCAGCTGTAGGTAGTGCTTTTGGTGGTCTTTAAGTTGGCATAGTACCAATTATGAGAAAGTACAGACATTGTTTTTATGGGTCACATTGTAGTGTTCAGCCAAGAGGTACCCTGATTGTAAAACAACCCTTAATACAGTATTCACTATCACTAGTTCAGGGGTTCTCAATTATTTATCTGAAGGGCCAGAGAATGCCAAAGATATTTGAAAGTTCCCTACTTGAGGGCCAAATACACCTGAATTTCTTATGTTTCCCTTTATATTTTTGATCAAGTCGAGGGCCAAAAATCAATGGTTGGCGGGCCGAATTTGGCCCGCGGGCCGCCTATTGAGAACCCCTGCACTAGGTTATCCTCCCTAAAATTTGCAGCTTCACCACCACTGACAACAGATGTTAGAATCTAGACACACATAGGAACAGGTATAGAGTGATCATTTACGCACAAAAGACAAGCCTGTTATTGTATAGTCTGTTCGGGTTAATTTTCAGACAAATGCAATAAGTCAAGCAAAATAGATAAGGCATCATTTCAATAGGCCTGTGGTAAAAATACAAATTATAGAAAGCCAATCTAGCAATGGAATTCCACTATTCTAGGAATGTCATCATAGATATTAGGTCAAACCAACAGTTAGACAAGAGGAGAAAATGAAACATGCAAAGGTACATTGAGCACTCAAGCAAATGAATAGAAACAGGTATGATCAGTAACACCCCAAGCACAAAACTGCAATCCTGTGATCTACTTCAGTCAATTTAAATACCAAACACTCAACGAATTATATTTTGCAATAGCGAGTACAGAGCGACAGTAATAAGAGGATTGGATTGGATGAGACCAATGCACAATTAATAATTAGAACCCAAATGTTTGTCACATGTAGCTTAACCATGTGAAATAATAAAAAGGTAGAAGTAGAAGATGATAAGCAGTGAAAACAAGATTTGTCAGGGTGCATAGAACCAAGTTATTAAATTTGGTGCACATAATTTGTGAGTATGCTACTGATGTCAGTAGTAACTTTTAGATTTGCTGGTTTATGCGGATACAGATGCATAAGAGACATGCCTAACTTTCCACATCTTCAAGAAGGTATTGGGATGCGTGCTTCTAGCATGGAAAGTTAGGCATTATGACTCAAATGCATCTGCACCCACATAAACATGAAATCTAGAGGTCATTATTAATAAAATCCAAAAGACGATTGATTCCTTGGAAATATTACATGTTACATGAATGTTATCTATTATCAAGTCACAAAAATCAATTCCCGTGAACTTAGGTCTCATTAATTTTATCCATCCACAAATGAACGAAATGGCCTTAGTTAGAATTTGATTGCCCATTATTTAATTTTTTCAGCCATTTTTAAGGTAATAAGAATCCTAGGGTCATTTATGGGTTCGTAATGTATCCTTGGCCCAATGCAAATTGAGCTGGGTTGCACCTCACTTCTTGTTTTGAAAGTTTTACAGTCTCGGAAACATTAATTTGCCCACAGATGATAATGCCACCCCCTTTTATAAGTAGCACCTTGCATTTCATCGGCACAAGATATCATGACATTTATATCCTTGGTGATTTCTGTGCTTAGATACCATTGGTGAGGGCACCCCATCAGGAATAGAGAACATAGCCGATGCAGTCACCCATGCCAGGTTTGTGGGCACTGACCCAGGCTCAGATGAAGTTGTCCTCATGAAGATTTTACAGGTGAGTGTTGATCCCTATCTATAATATGCAAACCAATCAAAAAAAATTATCATTCAACAAATTAACAAGTAGGAATCAGGGATGTTACAATTGGCAATGCAAAGACCTGTTGGTGAATTGGGTGGTCCTAGCACATTATACTTTAGTGTATGTATTCAAAGATTGTTTTTTGCTGAATAATTTGAATTTGGAATTACAGAACAGTTGGTCAGTGGACATAACAACACAAAGCCAGGGAAGATGACAACTGTCTTGTCAAATGACGCAAGTGTAATCTGGACATATAAAGTCTCACTGTGTGTATATACCGTGTGAGTCAAAAAAAGTATACACTTCCTTGATAAGCTGTGATATTCCATGTGACTAATATTTTCATGAATGGTTGTAACATTTGATTAGAGTACATCTTCATGCATCTTTTGATACCAAATTTATGGGTGTAGGCGCATGGATGACTGCACACGGAGTAATTTAAGAAAATGGAAAAATTGGGACTTGCGCCAACTTTTTTGCCATGGGCTCTTTGAAGCATACATTGACCCATTTATGGCATGTGTACACAACAAAATCACTGATTCAAACCATGTGATGTTTCATATCTTTTTACTACCTATGGCTTAATTGGCGCAATCACAATTGGACAAGGTTTCAGTAATTGTCCTCTGTGCAGTCATCCTTGCACCATAACCCCATGAATTTGGTATCAAAAGATGCAGGAGGTTGTATTCTATTCATATGTTACAAACATTCATGAAAATATTAGTCACATGGAATATCACAACTTATCAGAGAAGTGTATACTTTTTTTTGACTCACGCTGTAGTTTATTTCTTCTGCTTCCAAACACTTACAACCTTCAGATTTCGGGTTTATGGGGGTGCAGATGCATAAGAGACCTAATGCCTAACTTTCCACATAAGTAGCGCGCATCCTGATACCTTCTTGAAGATGTAGACAGTTAGGCAAATCTCTTAAGCATCTGCACCCGCATAAACCTGAAATCTAAAGGTCATTATTGCATAACACCAACAGAGACCTCTTTCAAGTTGATTTGTTACAGTGTTTGTCATAATCCCTTGAAAATGTGCAATTGTATTCAGTGTGCAATGAATCATGTATAAATGCATTACAGCTACCTCATGCATCAATGATCAGTAATGTTACAAGGAAAACATGTTGTAAAAGTAGTCCTGCATCATTACATAAATATCATAGACATTTTTGCAACTATTTGATATTTTCAGAAAGAAGATGGGGATCAGTTGACAGAGCTAGAGAGGTCTGAATCGCTACCGGAAGGTTTGGAAGACGTGGAGTCCATAACCGAACACTCGGATAGCGCATCGGTACCGGATAACTCGGAATATGTCAATCCGCAGGGAGTGAGATTCACACCACAGCAAAGGCATAAAGATGGTAGGTCATCAGCCTTATTGTTTTCGTTCTTCCTTGGTCTGTGTCTTCAAAGGGTAGCTTTAGATGGGGTGTCATTGGGTGGTTGAACTATACTACTGGAAAAGTCACTAGGGCAGTGTTTTGGTGGTGAGAGCATTGGTCTCGTAATTAGATCATGGGTTCAAATCCCCTCAGAAAGACCATGTTTTTTATTTGTAAGGAATTTTTTCTCACTTACCTCAATTGAAATGGGTACTGCCATATACTGGAAGGTAAGACTTACTGTGCAAGAAGAGTCAACCCCCTCCCCCATAGCAAACTCAGTGTTGCCAATACCGCATTTTACCCACCCAATTGGGCTACTTTTGTACGTCAAAAAGTGCTCTGAAAGTGCCATTTTCTGCAGGTGCCGCGGGTAGCAGCAATGTTTTGTCCCATAGAAACCAATGGTTAAGGTAAAAATAGGGCCACTTATTTCCTTCCCATGCCATGCCGTGCTGTGCCAAAATTTTAGTTGCCAACATTGAGCAAACTACACAGAGGAGTCTGACCCATTCTGGCCCTTCACTTCAGCCAAGTAGCTTAGCCCCTTCATGAACTTTAACCTCTACCACCATCTTCCCAGTTACCCTGAAATAACAAACATTTTGGTGGGAGAATTCTTTGAGCTCTATGTCAATAATGTTTTATTGTTTTTGATGAATAATATATCATTATATTTTTTAATTAACAGGAATGGGTCCAGTTGTACCCTATGGCTTACCATGTGTACGGGAGCTTCTCAGGTTTTTAATTTCTCTCATCAGTCCATATGACAGGTAAGGAAGATCAAAGGGCTTTCCTTTGCTAATTCATTCTTTAAATAAGGATAGTTATTCCATCAAATATTGGTGAATTTATTGATATAATAAACAGAAGCAGAACAAAAAATATTCAGAACTATTTCTCTTCCCTATTGTATAGTGCATCTCAGCTGCAGCCATAGCTTTGGGGATTATGTATGAACAAGAGATTACTGGGGATGAATTCAGTATTCTGCCACCACATCCTTCAACATGCAGTTTATTCCATTGAAGCTGCCAAATTCATAGGATGGTGGCACAATACAAAATTCTTTCCGATTACTGATTTAGAGACCATGAAGTACATTGCAGACGCGACACCTGAAAACATATATTTTTTTGTCCTATTTCAGGCATAACACAGACCTGATGATGCACATGGGACTGAGTCTATTAACCGTTGCCCTGGAAACCGGATCTGAACATATAGCCACTTCTCCGCTCTGCTCAGTCTGGTGAAGGACGAGATGTGCAAGAATGTATTTGCTGTAAGTACAAACAACAGTTAGATAGTATTTTGTTTTGAAATTGTCTGTGTGCCGTGTGGCATCGGCAGAGAAATACTTATGATATAGGATGGCTTAAAAGGCTTAGATCAAATATTGCACAAGCTTTGGAGGCAAGGGCGATGTTTCTGGTATCAGCCATTAAAAGTCTATAGATGATGTGACATTTGTTTATGTTTATGGCGCCCCCTGTTGGTGTAAGAGAGAAACTGGCAGGCAAAAGCACCTATACTTTGCATGGGGAAATTCTGTTTTTTGCTGTAACTTTTGTTTCGAATTAAATAATACTAACTTTCTTATCAAGCATAATAAGCTAATGCTACCAGCTGCATTTTGTGACCAATTTAGATCAGGAAAGATTCTGCAAGTAATTTATAACCAGATTTTATGTGGTCTGTCACAGAAACTACTGTAATATTTTGCCTGCCAGAAAACAACAGAGGGCGTCCTGAATGTCAACAAGTGACGTCATAGGTCACATCATCTATTGGTTATTGTTATTCAAGAAGAAACTGACTTGACATGTCAAAAATACTGTGACTGGAAAGTAAAGAGGTGGTAGTTACTGGAATTGCAATTTTGAGAACCGATACATGAGATCACAGTCTACGCTTTCCCTGGCTTTAAAGGGGGCTGACCCTAAGAATTGACCTTCGTCCCAAAACCCCATCTGAACGTTTTCGCGCCGATATTAACCCGTTGTTAAGTAAGCGCTAAAAATGTGATTTTGTAATCGCAATAGAGTACTGGGTAATAAAATGAATATTGGTCGGCAAAATGGGGCAATTTCACTCATAAAAAAAAAATCCAAAACCAAAACATTCTTTAGCCCAAAGATTTTCACAGGAAAATGAGGGAAGAAAAATAGTAAGCTTCCTTCTGATGCCAAAATTTGTGAACCCTTCCGATAAAATCTAAGGTCCCTGGCTGATAAGGATCTTAGCCGAGGGACCATGGACCTTTAATTCCATCTCAAAATTACAATGTTAGCAATATTTCTCTGCTGTCAAAACGCTAGTCTATTGTGATGGAATGCATTTCTGATATTTCAATATTGAATGGTTTGAAATACAAACAAAAATTTAAGACAAGTTTCCCTTATAACCTTTATGTGTTAAGTCATCAAATATGGGCCAACAGGGAAGTGCGTATACATCGGCTGTGAAAAAACCTTGTACAGTGCTTCACACTTAAACTTCATTACAAAAGGCCAATTTGAACGTAAGCATTATTATAACAAAAATACTCTGTTTCTGTAACTAACATGTACATTTCCGTAGACTATTTACCAACTGTTTGGCCATGCTTTATTTCGTCATCCTCACAGCGTACAGAGCAAAAGCTTGTCGATGTTTGCGGCACTCTACGAGTGGCTTCATGCTGTTTGAGTCCATGAGGACACATCTACAAGTCCAGTTAGGATGTAACCTGCACAGACTGACAGAGATCATTGTCTCGGAATCACCACGGATACCCGGATGAGCAACGGGAAATGGCTTTAGATTCAAATTGTACAGGTAGGTGGAGGGTGTTTTAAGGATACATGTGATGTGTGTAGTTTGTTACGTGTTGTAGTTTTGTATGTTTTGACAGCAGTGTGGTCTTTGTGTATGTGTGTGTAGTTTGTATGTGTGTGTGCATGGGTGGTTTGTATGGTGTGTGTGTGTGTGTGGTTTGTGGTGTGTGGTTTATTATATGTTAGGTGTGGGGGTGTGGTTTATATGCGTTGTGTGTGAGTGTTGTGTGGGTTTGTAGGGGGGGTTGTGTGGTTTATTTATATGGGTGTGGGTGTGTGTGCAGTTATGTGTGTGGGTGGTAGGGTGATTTGTGCAGCATTTGTGTAGTATTATAATATAATGTGGATGTGTGCTTAAGAGGGTTTAAAGTTTACTGTACCTGGAAGTATCTAAAATATAATAACCATATGGCCTAAAAAAATGTATTCATTATTATATAAAAAAATTAAAAAAATTAAAAAATATCTTTTGAAAAAAAATAAATATGTATCTATTTTTTTTTAAGTAATAGAATGATTTCAGTCTGAATCAAGCAAGTGACAAGATGAATTAAAAAGTGCTCGAAAAGCGAAAAATTTTGCCTTTTTTCCCAAAAGTAGCATGTAGACTTATGAATCTCTTTTTTTTGTCTACAGTTATGGAGAATTCCCTCCCTTGTAACAGGCTCTACCTCAACTATGACTGTGATATACACTTGCAGTAATCTCTTTGAAAGATCTAACAAAACTTCTATCATAAGGGAAGCAAAGATGGGGATCAGTTGACGGAGCTAGAGGGTCTGAATCGCTTACCGGAAGGTTTGGAAGACGTGGGAGTCCATAAACGAACACTCGGATAGCGCATCGGTACCGGATAACTCGGAATATGTCAATCCGCGGGAGTGAGATTTCACACCACAGCAAAGGAATAAAGATGGTAGCTCCCACGGCCTTAGTGTTTTCGTTCTTCCTTGGTTGTGTCTTCAAAGGGTAGCTTTAGATGGGGTGTAATGGGGTGGTTGAATTACTACTGGAAAAGTCCTAGGGCAGTGTTGGTGGTGAGAGCATTGGTCTCGTAATTATATCAGGGTTCAAAATACCTCAGAAAGACACCATCCCCCCCCCCCCCCCCCCCTGTTTTTTATTTTCTAAGGAATTTTTCTCACTATCAATTGAAAGGGGTACTCCATGATAACTGGAAGGTGAGACTTAATGGCAAGAAGAGTCTCAAACCCCTCCCCCATAAGCAAACTCAGTGTTGGCACAATACCGCATTTTCCCCACCCAATTGGGCTACTTTTGTACGTCAAAAAGTGCTCTGAAGTGCCAATTTCTGCAGGTGCGCGAGTAGCAGCCAATGTTCGCCAATAGAAAAACCAATGGTTAAAGGTAAAAATAGGGCCACTTATTTCCTTCCCATGCCATGCCGTGCTGTGCCAAAATTTTAGTTGGCCAACATTGACGAACTACACAGGAGGGGCTCTGACCCATGCTGGCCCTTCACTTAAAGCCAAGTAGCTTAAGCCCCTTCATGAACTTTAACCTCTACCACCATCTTCCCAGTTACCCTGAATAACAAACATTTTGGTGGGAGAATTCTTTGAGCTCTATGTCAATATGTTTATTTTTGTTTGATGAATATATATCAATATTTTTTAATAACAGGGAATGGTCCAGTTGGACCTATGGCTTACCATGTGTACGGGAGCTTCTCAGGTTTTTAATTCTATCATGCAGTCCATATGACAGGTAAGGAAGATCAAAGGTCTGTCTTGTAATTCATTCTTTAAATAAGGATAGTTATTCCATCAAATATTGGTGAATTGATGTTAATAAACGAGAAGCAGACCAAAAATATTCCAGAACTATTCTCTTCCCTATTGTATAGTGCATCTCAGCTGCAGCCATAGCTTTGGGGATTATGTAGGAACAAGAGATTATGGGGATGAATTCAAGTATCTGCCAACACATCCTTCAAAATGCAGTTTATTCCATTGAAAGCTGCCAAATTCATAGGATGGTGGCCACAATACAAATTCTTTCCGATTACTGATTTAGAGACCATGAAGTAAATTGCAGACGTGACCCTGAAAACATATATTGTTGTGTCCTATTTCAGGCATAACACGACCGGATGATGCCACATGGGACTGAGTCTATTAAACCGTTGCCTGGAACCGGATATGAACAATATAGCCCACTTCTCCGCTCTGCCTCAGTCTGGTGAAGGACGAGATGTGCAAGAATGTATTTGCTGTAAGTACAAACAAAACAGTTAGATAGTATTTTGTTTTGAAATTGTCTGTGTGCCGTGTGGCATCGGAAGAGAAATACTTATGATATCGGATGGCTTAAAAGCTTAGATCAAACTATTGCACTAAGCTGTGGAGGCAAGGGCGATGTTTCTGGTATCAGCCATTAAAAGTCTATAGATGATGTGACATGTTTATGTATGGCGCCCCTGTTGGTGAAGAGAGAAAACTGGCCCCCCCCCCCCCCCCCCCCCCCCCCCCCCCCCCCCCCCCCCCCCCCGGCAAAAGCATCCACACTTTGCATGGGGAATTTGTTTTTTGGCTGTAACTTTTTTTTCGAAGTAAATATACTAACTTTCTTATTCAAGCATAATAAGCTAATGCTACCAGCTGCATTTTGACCAATTAGTCAGGAAAGATTCTGCAAGTATTATAACCAGATTTTATGTGGTCGTCACAGAAATATTGTAATATGTTGCCTGCCAGAAGGAAGAAAACAACAGAGGGCGTCCTGAATGTCAACAAGTGCCGTCATAGTCACATCATCTATTGGTTATTGGTTATTCAAGAAGAAACTGACTTGACATGGCAAAAATTAACTGTGACTGGAAAGTAACAGAGGGGCCCATTCATGTCAACATGAGATGTTTAGGACCGCAGCGTCATGGATTTTTTTCGCTTTAAGTGTGATGGTTAGACAGTGATGAGATATGAAAATCCTGAAATTTTGAGCGTTCAAGTCCATTTCGTTTTCCCGCAGAGCGAATGGAAATTTAGGGGGGTACCATCAAACGTGCCCCAAGTGAAACAGACCCTATGTGAGAGGGCACAGATTATGCTCCACATGGAACCCACGCCACCAACTTTGAAAATCACTATCTATGCGTAATATTTGGTGTAGAATTCAAACTGGCATCAGGAAGTTCATAGAGTGTTTACTTTTAGAGGGTTAATGAGGCTTAAAATGTGCCGTTGTCATAGGGGCCAAGTCTGGGGGGTCATAAACTCCAAAAGTAAGAACATTTTATTGCAATTCTTTTGGTCATCAGAGTTACATAGTAACACTTTAACCAGTAAAATCATTACAATGATGATGTCCTTTACACCAATGTTGATGAAATATATGAATTTCCTTGAGAAGTGGAAGCCCAAATTACCATTAACAACCATAAACGAGAAATGTCCGACAGTGACCCCAGGTCCACCCGGTCGGACCTTAGCTCTTCCTACAATTACGTTTTGGCGGGATGCCAGTCAGAAACGGAGCTGTGTACCGCGCCTCTGTCTTTAGCACCCAAAATTAACTGAGATTTTGATACGGACTAGTTGTCGTCTTCATACGGAATACTCCTACTACTTATAACCATATCTTCTGGTTAAATATGGTTATATTACTGGAGTTATAGCGCATTGGGACGGGAATAACGGAGACTTTTGCCAGTGGAGAGCCTCTTGTTTTGATACTTTTTTGCCCCCCATTGCGGTCATGTGATCTGTTGTAGCGGCGAAATAAGGTAAACAAAGCACGCCATTGAACGCACGTGTGGCCTGTTTGACTGCCTTTGGTATTTTGTGAGTTTGTTTTGTTATCTTGTTAACGGGCTTGCTCGCTAACCAATTGACTTGGTCTGGGGTGCGTATTATTTTATTATGCTTCATGTGGTATACTTAATTTAAAATATGTTGAAAACTGTGTTTGAAATTTCTTAAAACGTTGTGCTAGTTAAGAGTTGTTTTGTGGCCTGACGTTTGCGTACCGGGAGACCTCCACGGCGCTTGTTATTTTTCTGACGGTTTTTATTGCGCACGCTATTCCATATAGCAACTACACGCTCACCCCGTCATATGGCGCACAAATGCGTTCGCTGCCCGCTCCTGCATGAGTGGGACCCCCATCCTGTTATTGTGCGAACACGGCCAATGTTCCCGCACCGACTGAGTGCGCCTTCTTCTGTCTGGGACTGTCGGATGTTCATGCGGGCAACCATCGAACATGGGTACGCCGCTCGTGAGGCGTTAACGGGAAGGGGGGGTGGTGGACCGGGCTCCGGTCCGGGGTGCTTCCAAGGCAGCAGCTGGATGCGTTGGTGCTCCCAAAGGTGAGGTACTTCGGCTCTTCGCAAAGCGCTATGGGATGGCTTCGCGCGTCTCACCGAGGATTATCGGCCGCGGGATCGCCTGGTTTAAGCCATAGGTTGCTCCGGTGGCAGGCTGCGCGGTCGGAGCTGCCAATCACCGGGGGTTGGCGGCTGCGGGCATTCCGGTGTGGGTGAGTGGTGATGGTGGTGGCCCAGGTCGCCGGGGCTGATCCCATCGCCGTTGATTCCACACCTAAAACCCCCCAGGGGGGTTTTGCGGTCACGGTGTCTGCGGGCACTTCGACCGAGACCACGGTAGCCATCACTTCGGGGTATGTCTCGGAAAACCCTGGGGAGGGGCTTCGGTATCCCTTGGCGGAACGCCACAGGTGTTGGCTTCTCTCGCCACACCCCGCATGACCAGCGGCTAGTAATGCAGTGCCATATCAGCAGGCGCCGCAGCTGCTCGGGCCCTTCGGGGCTGGGGGGCGAGTGGCGCTCGATGGGCTTCCTCCTGCCTCCGCAGACGCCCCAGCTGAATAGGTCGGCTCAGGCCGCCTCTTGCGGGTTCGCCTGCGCGGTTGCTAGTGATGGTCCTACGGCTATCTGCTTCCGCAGGGGGTCTGCCGATGGTGGGGGGTACGGGGGTGCCCCTTGCCAACTGGCATTCCTGCGGGGCAGCCTTCATGGCCTACCCTGAGGGGCACAGTACCGCTGAAGCCTACATTCTCAGCTTATGCTGCGTCCCCGGACGTGGCCGACCCACCCCAGTTGAGCTGGACTTCTGGGGTTGGTCAGTCTGGATGGTCCTTTCGACCGGGGCTCCGCTCGCGGGAGCCCCCACAGGCTATAGTCACTCCGCGCCTCCGCCGTGGGCTGCCCAGCCGCAGGCACCAGTGACTGTCGAGGCTGCTTCTGACCCGCTTCGAGCGGGGCCGTGCGCAACTGCTGCAGCAGTTTGTCTCCTTCCTGGAGCCAGTCAAGCTGCGGCGGGTTACAGCCTGGTACCGGGCCGCGGCAGGGCGGCGGCTTCTACCCGTCCAACTACCGTCAGCTTACGTGCCTGGGACTGGGGTGTCATCCCCACACCTTCTCGGCCTGTACCCTCGTAAGGGTCGGGCGGGTGCAGTCGAAACTCATGGCTCCTGCGGCCAGCCTATGCCAGTTGGTTTGGTCCCTGCGGGAGGCCATGGTGTCGCCGCCCAGGTAGCGACGCCTGCCCTCGCTTGTCCGCTCGTTCTGTCGCCACCGTCCTCTCAGACTCCTACCAGCCGCAGACTTCCGACCTTTTTCGGAAGACAGCGCTGGCAGGGCGGACTCGGGCTCGGAGATGAGTCACCTCGGTGATACTCCTTCGCAGCTGTCGACGTCCGCGGCAGCTTCGGAGAAGGAGGAGGTGGATCTTCTTCCCGCGTGAACCCCTCATGTGCTGCGCAGTGCGGCCGAGGTCTCTTCGGCGTCTTGCGCGCCTGAGCGGAGTGCGGAGGAGGGGACAGCTCAAGCTGGGCTTCCCTATCCTCCCTCGGGAACGCGTCCAGGCGTTGTCGCTTCCCAAGACGTTGTCTTCTGTGGAAGCGTTCCGGGGAGGTCACTCAGAAGCGCTCTTCGTAAACCCGTGAAAAACTTCGCCAAGTCGTTGAGAACTACCGAAGGGGACTACGACTCCTTCCTGAAGACCCCGATTATGGATCTTGACCTAGCATCCAAGTTGCCAACAGGCAAGGGTGCCCCGGCTGGGCTTCTCCCCCTTCTGGGAGGATCATGTAGAGCGCCACTAGAACTGGCGGTGACCTCTGGTATCAGACTAGGCGCTTCTCTATGGTCCTCGCCCACGGAAATCAGATCTCGTTGGGCGAGGGTGGAGTTTTTCTCGGAAGCCTCTGAGGCCTTGACCGTCAGCCTCGATAGTTGACTCGGCAAACAGGGGTGTGTTTTTTTTTTTTTTTTTTTCTTTTCCTTGGTCTTTTTTTGTGGGGGGGGGGGTCTGGGGGGGGGGGGGTGGTTTGCCTCTGGGTTGGGGGCGGGGGGGGGGTTTGTCGCGGGGGGGTTTCTTTTTTTTGGGAGGCTTCAATGTCTTTGCGCGTCGCCTGAGCTTCTGGCGACGCAGAATGCTGCTCACACTTTGCACCCTGAGCCCGAGCTGCACGGAGCTCTCCAGACCCCAAGCCCGAGTCACGGGACGTCCTCTTCGGAGGTTAGTTCGGTGACTCACTGCTTGCCTCTGCGGAGCGTGTGGAGTTGGAGAAGCGCGCAAGGATGCCAGGCGAAGATCTCCTCCGGGGATCTTCGGTAAGGAAGAAGAAGGAAGCGCTCCCGCTCTTTTCTTTCCACCGTTCCGCCAAGCAGGCGAGCCGGCACCGCCTCAGCAACCCAAGAACCCGCAGCTCCGGCCACTTCTTCCCAGAAGTCCGGGGGCCAGGACGAAGGCTCGTCCCCCTCCAAAAGCAAGGGCGCCTGGGAAGGGGAAGCAGTCTTCGTCCTGAGGGCAGGAGGCCGCGGGATCTCTCCTTCGGGAGGCGAACCATACCACATACGGTGGGCGGCCGCGTGAGTTCTTACGCGCGGGAATGGCCAGCCATCTCCCCTGCGCCTTGGGTGCTGAGTGTGGGAATGGGGGTATGTATAGAGTCCCCGCGGAACCCCCGCCGACTTCCCACCGAGACCTATCCCCCCTGCCGGGGGAACCGAAGAACCGTGTACTTCTGGACGAGGTCTCGGCGTTCTTGGCGAAGGCGGCACCATCTCCACAGTCGACCCCCCTTCACCGAGGGGTTTTGGGCGGTTCTTTTGGCCCCAAGAAGACCGGGGATTGGGGTCCCATCCTGACCTAAAGGCTCTGAAATCCGTATTCAAGCCGAAGAAGTTTAAGGAGGGAAACCCTCGCGTCGATCCAGCGTTGTCCCTTGAAGGGGAGCTGGGCGTCTTCTTTGGATCTGAAATACGCCTACCTTCACGTCCTAGTCGCCAAATCTGACAGTCGCTGCTAGATTCCAAATCCAGGGCCAGTAGTATGAGTGGGACGTGTCCCCTTCGGGGACTTTCACCTCTCCCAGGGTCTCACGATGGTGACCCGGGAGGGGCGTCTTCATCAGGCGTCAGGGGGTAAACCGCTGCATGTACTGGACGACTGGTTGATCTACGGTCCGTAGCCCAGGCGGGGACGGCCGAAATGGTCAGCCGTACCGTCAGGTCGTGCAGAGGGTGGGCTTCATTGTCAACTTCGACAAATCGAGCCTACCCCCTCTCAGGACCTGAGGTATGGGTCCGGCTGCAACTGCCTTACGGGCATTGACAGACCGACGGTTAAGAGCGGGTGGACGTCGTGGTTCAGACTGCCGAACATCCATGGCGTGACTTACGCGGACCCCGCTCGAGAATGGGATTCGCCTTCTAGGCTTGAGGGCCAGTCTCGTCGACCTTGTCCCGTATTGTCGCCTCAACATGAGGATGCCTTCAAAGCAACTGGGCGGCACTCAGGCCAATCAAGCACCCAGATTCCCGGCTGCTCCCTATCAATGAAGGGATAGGGCACACTGGCTGGTGGTTCACCGCCCCAACCTGACTCAGGGAAATCTCTTTCCCTGCGATCCAGTCGTGTGTTATCACGACGACGCGTCGAAGTCGTGTTGGGGGGTTTCACCTAGGCCTCAGCGCCTCGGGGACGTTGTCCCAGACGAGGCCCAGGCCCATGTCAATCGCCTCGAACCATGGGGCAAGTAGAACGAACTCTCTCACTTCGAGGCTGAGTGGTGACCAACTCCAGATGTCCTAGTACAGACGGGACAATCCACCGTCCGGTGCGCCTAAGGGCGAGACTCGGTCCCGGCCCCTTTGTCTCGACGCCAGCGTATCAAGCGTGGTGTCGGGATCGGCATCCACGATTGTCAGCCTGTACAAAGTCTGGGGTGGCCGTCAACTTTCTTGCTGACGATCTGTCACGCGGCCGGACGACGGCCTCGGAATGGTTATGAACAGAGACGTCGTTCAGAGGATCTTCGAGAGTTATAGTCCCTCAGATCAGAACGTTCGCCTCGAACCGCAGTCACCAGCTCCCTCTGTAATGCACCAGGATTCACGACCCGGGTGCGTACGCAGTCACCGCTCTGGCGATGGAATGGTTGGGGATCACGGCTTAAGCCTTCCCACCAATTCCGAGGCTACACCACGTAGTGTCGAAATTGGGCGGGAGGCGTAAGCCGTGTGACCCCCGACCAGTCCATCGCCAGAGCGTTGCTGCGTAAGCAAAAGGTCGAATCCGGGGCCCGGTGTGCCAGTACAGAGGGAGTGGTTGAATCAGGTTCGATGCGAAAAAAAAAAACTCGATCTGAGGAGGGACCTTATAAACCTCTCGAAGATTCTCCAGCACGACCATCTCGGTTCAGTATACCATTCGAGGCCGTCGTCCGCCGAGTGATCGATCGTTGGCAAGAAAGTTGACGGCCCCCAGAATGTGTGTACCGCGGACATAGTGAGGCCCGATCCCGAACCCACGCTATGATACGAATGGCGTCGAGACACAGGCGCCGGGACCGAGTCGCCCTTAGGCCACCACGGTGGAGTTGTCCGTTCTGTACTAGGACACTGGAGTTGGTCACCTTCGCCTCGAAGTGAGCAAGACTTCGTTCTACTGCCCACAGTTCGAGGCGATTGACATGGGCCTGGGCCTCGGTATGGGACCACGTCCCCGAGGCGCTGAGGCCTAGCGTGAAAACCCCCCACACCCGACTGCGACGCGTCCGTCGTGATAACAACATCGACTGGAGGCGCAGGGAAAGAGATTCCCTGAGTCAGGTTGGGCGGTGAGACCACAATGCCAGGTGTCCCGGATCCCCGCATTGATAGGGATTAGACGGGAATCTGGGGTGTTGACGAGCCTGTAGTGCCGCCGGGTGCATTGAAGCATCTTCAGATGGAAGTAGTGCCATTACGGGACCAGGTCGACGAGATGGCCATCAAGACTAGAAGGCGAAGCCAGTCTCGAGCGGGTGCCTGCGTTAAGCCAGCGCCATGGATGTAGCAGTCCTGAACAAACGGACGTCACACGCTGGCCGGCGGGTTCTGCAATGCACGGATAGCAGTAGTTGCAGCCGACACCCCAGAACCTCAGGTTCCTGAGAGGGGGTACGGCTCGAGTCTGTATCGAATGTTGACCAATCAATGAAGCCAACCTCTGCACGACCTGGACGGTACGGCTTGACATTTCGGCCGTCGCCTGGGGTCCGTAGATTAGCCAGTGGTCCAGGTACATGCAGAGGTTGAACCCCCCCCCTGACGCCCTAGGAAAGACGCCCCCCCAATTCCCGGGTCACAAATGTAAAGACCCTGGGAGAGGTGGGCAAGTCCGAAGGGGAGACACGTCCACTCATACGACTGGCCCTGGATTGGAATCTGAGCCAGCGACGGTCAGATTTGGCGACTGGGACGTGTAGGTAGGCGTATTTCAGATCCAAAGAAGACGACCAGCTCCCCTTCAAAGGCCAGCGCAGGATTGACGCGAGGGTTTCCATCCTGAACTTCTTGGCTTGATATACTGATTCAGGGGCTTCAAGTTCAGGATGGGACGCAATCCCCGGTCTTCTTGGGGGCCAGAAGAAGAACGTCGACCAAAACCCCTCAGTGAAAGGGGGGTCGACCGGGGGAATGGCACCCTTCGCCAAGAGCGCCGAGACCTCGTCTAGAAGAAGTGGTTCTGCGGTTCCCCCGGAAGGGGGTAGGTGTCTCGCGGGGGAGTCGGCCGGGGGTTCCGCGGGGTGTGAAGGTGTGTGTGTGAACTCTATACGCTACACCCATTCCCACCACACTCAGCACCCAGGCTCAGGGAGGAATGGTGGCCCTTCCCGCGCGTAAAGAACTCAAGCGGCCGCCCACCGGCAGGTGGTTATGGTTCCCTCACGAAAGGAGAGATCCGCGGCCGCCGTTTTTCGCCCTCAGGACGAAGGACGTATTCCCCTTCCCAGGCCGCCTTGATTTTGGGAGGGGGACGAGTCTTCGGCCTGGCCCTGGACTTCTGAGAAGAAGTTGCCGGAGCTGCGGGCTTCTGGGTTGCTGAGGCGGTGCCGGCATCGCATGTTGCGGAAGGCTGGAAGAAGAAGAGCAGGGGAGTGGGAGAGGAGCGCTTCTTCTTCTTCTTAGCCGAAGATCCCCGGGAGGAGATCTTCGCATGCATCCTTGAGCGCCTGCTCCGACTCAACACGCTCCGCAGAGGCAAGCGTGAGTCACCGAAGAGCCTACGAAGAGGACGTCCCGTGACTCGGGCTTGGTATTGGAGAAGCTCCGATGCAAGATCGGAGCTCAGGGTATGCAAGTGGAGCAGGCATTCTCGCGTCGCAAGAAGATCAGCGCGACGCGCCAAAGAATTGAAGCCTCTGTTTGCGAGTCACTAGCGAGGCTAGGACGGTCAAGTCATCAGAGGCTTCCGAGAGGAGAAAACTCCACCCTCGGCCCAACGAGGATCTGATGTCGTGGGCGAGGACCATAGAGAAAGCGCCTAGTCTGATACAAGAGGTCACCGCCAGGCTAGGTGCCTCTTACAGGTCCTCCAGAAGGGGGAGAAGCCGAGCGGGGGCACCCTTGACTGTTGGCAACTTGGCTGCTAGGTCTAGATATATAGTCGGAGTCCTCAGGAAGGAGTCGTAGTCCACTTCGGTAGTTCTCAACGATCTGGCGAAAGTTTTCACCGGGTACGAAGAGATCTTTATGAGTGACCTCCCCGGAACGCTTCCACAGAAGACAACGTCTGTGGGAAGCGACAACGCCTGACGCGTCGTTCCGGAGGGAGGATTAGGGAAGCCTAGATTTAGCTGTCCCTCCTCCGCAAGCCGCTCAGGCGCGCAAGACCGGCCAAGAAAGAGATAAGAGACTCGGCCGCCCTGCGCGACACGAGTGGTGCACGCGGGAAGAGAATCAATCTCCTCTGCCTCCGAAGCTGCCGAGGACGTCAGAAGGCTCTGCAAACGGAGTATCACCAAGGGGACTCACCTCCGAGTATGCGTCCACCCCGCCAGCGGCTGACCTCCGAAAAAATATCGGAAAGTCTGCGGCTGGTAGGAGTCCTGGAGGGACGGTTGCGACCCAGAACGGAGCGGACGAAGGCGGAGGGCCAGGCGTCGCCACATGGGCGGCGACACCATGGGCCTTTTCCCGCAGGGACCAAACCAAACGCATAGGCGGGCCCAGGAGCCATGAGGTTCGACTGCACAAGCCCGACCCTGACGGGGTACAGGCCGAGAAGGTGTGGGGACGACTCCCCAAGTCCCAGGCACGTTAGCCGAAGGGTAGTGGATGGGTAGACCGCCCTGCCCCGGCCCCAGGCCGTACCACCTCAGCCTGACTGGCTCCCAGAAAGGCGACAATCTGCTGCAGCAGTGGCGCAATTGGCCCGTCGAAAGGGGTCAGAAAGCAGCATCGACAGCAACTGGTGCCTGCGGCTGGGCCGCCGGCGGCGGCGGCGCGGTGTAGTGACGATAGCCTGGAGGGGCTCCCCCAAGCGGGGAGCCCCGGTTAAAAGACCATACCAGACTGACCAACACCAGAGTCCGACTCGACTGGTGTGGGTAGGCCACGTACGGGGGACGAAGAATAACCTGAGAACGTAGGCTGCAGCGGGTACTGAGTTCCCGCAGGGGTAGGCCAATTGAAGGCTGCCCAGCAGGAACGCCGTGGCCAGGGGCACCACCGGTTACCCCACCCATAGGCAGGAACCGCTGCGGAAGCATGATGCCGGAGGACCGCACTAGCAACCGCAGCAGGCGTACCCGCAAGAGCGGCCTGAGCCGACTAGTCAGGTGGGGCGTCGGCGGAGGCAGCCCAGCGGGGCAGGCCACATCGCCACGCCAAGCCACGAAGGGCCCGGAGCAGCACGCGGCGCGGCCGCTGAGGAGGCACTGCATGAATAGCAAGGATGGTCATGCGGGGTGTAGCGAGAGAAGCCAACCAACCTCGGGTTCCCGCAAAGGGCTACCCGAAGCCCACGACCCAGGGTTGACCTGAGGACATACCCCGAAGTGAGTGGTGATGGCTACCGTGGTTCGCGGTCGAAGTGCCCGAAAACACCGGGACCGCAAACTCCGTTAGGTGTGGATATCAACGGCGATGGATCAGGCCGGGCGACCAGGGCACCACCATCACCCAATCCCACCACCGGAATGCCCGCAACCGCCAACCCACCTGGGGGAGTGGCAGCGCAGACCGCGACAGCCTGCACAGGGAGCAGCCCCTAAGCCTGAACCAGGCGAGCCACGCGGCCGATAATACGCTGAGGAGGCGGCCCAAAGCCTCACATCAGCGCGTCGTGAAGTAGCCGAAGCTACCTCAACTTTTGGAGCACCCAAAGCAGCAGCGGCTGCCTTGCAAGAACCCCGGACCGGATCCCGAGCACCACCCCCCCTTCCCGCGTGAACGCAACACGAGCGGCGGACCCATGTTCGATGGTGCCATTTGAACATCCGAAAGTCCAAGACAGCAAGAGGCGCACCGGTCGGATGCGGCGGGAACATTGCCCGTGTTCGGACACAATAAAGGATGGGGGGTCCTCCCACACTCATGAATGGAGGGAGCAGGGCAGCGAACGCAATTTTGCGCCATGACGGGGTGAGCATGAGTTGCTAGATGGAATAGCGTCCGCAATAAAAACCGTACAGAAAAATAACAAGCGTGCCGTGGAGGTTTCCCGGTATGCAAACGTTCAGGACACAAAAACCAATCGGTTTAACGAGTACCAACGGTGAAATTTTTTTAAAGAAATCTTTTAAAACACAGTTTTCACATATAGAGTTTATGAAGTATACCACAAGCATATAAGAAAATAATAGCACACCAGACCATAAAGAGTGTTTGTTTAGCAAGCAAGGCCCGCTAACAAATCAACCAAAACAAACTCACACATAGTCAAGGCAGTCAAAGCAGCAGCACGTGCGTCAATGGCTGCCTTGTTTACCTTATTTATCCCAGCTACACAGATACACATGACCGCAATGCGGGCCAAAAAAGGTACAAAACAAGAGCTCTCCGACGGCCGTAAAAGTCTCCGATTATTCGTCCGATGGAGCGCTATAAATCCAAGTATATTAATCCAGTATATAATCCAGTTAATATGGTTGTATGATATTTGTTTTTGTAGTAGTAGGAGTATTCGTATGAGACGACAACTAGTCCAGTATCAAAATCTGCAGTTAATTTGGGTGCTATAATGACAGAGGCTGCGTTAACACGCGTCCGTTTCCGACAGGCGGCCAAACGGAATTACTTGAGGAAGAGCTAAGGTCGACAGGGTGTGACCTGGGCGTCACTGGTCGAGACCAGTTCTCTTTTAGCGGGTGGTTTTTGGTGTATTATGGTAATTTGGGTATTCCACTTCTCAGAAGGAGAAAATTCATATATTTAAGTCAACATGGTGTAAAGGAAATCACCTCAGTGTAATGATTTGCGCGTTCTCGGCTTTTTGCCGCTCGCTATATCAATATAGGAGCGGGCCGGCAGCCTATCTTGGTCAATTTTACATTTGAGCCTATCTTCACTTACCTCACATGACCTTGACATTGGAGGAATGTGACATTGACCCATCAACATAAAAGGGATCCCATGGTGCACCTATGACACAAGTTTGGTCTAATTGAACTCAACTTTCCAATTGAGGTCAGTTTTTTTTTAAATAATATTTTACCTATCGTTCAGTGATCTCACCATGACCTGTGACATTGGCAGTTGGCTATGTTGGCTATGGCTAAGGGAGGAAATACATGTAGAACACTAGTTATGTGAATGCTTTGAGAAGCACAATTTGCTTTCCAAATGCTAACATATTGGTTAAGCATGACGAATTTTTAGGATCCAAATAATCCCTTAATGGTGTAAAATAAATATTGAAACCTAAGCATTTTTTCTGCAATTACTTACATTTAAATGTGTCTACACTGTTAATCATATACTTCCGCTACTCACTATCATGAGTATCGCTCCAAGCCATGAGGCAGCTATATTTTCAGTATCACCCTGTACACTATAGCCTTTACTATCTCTCTACTGGCCATCTACAACACTGCCGCACATAAACATCTAGGAAGAAACAAATTGAGAACCAACAAATGTATGTCAACAAGTTAGGCTAAATAGAATATTGTTATGATTGCTTTGCAAAAAAATCCAGCTACTTCTATTTACAGGTAACCATGGACATCAATTGTTTTGTCTCTTTTATTATTTTCTGCAAAAATATCTGTAGATGAAGGACATAGGGCCATCGGTGTTGCGGTTTCTTGCTTGCCTTGGTCCAATGAGGTCACAAGTTTGAATTCCCTTGTCAGCAGCTTAAAGGCACTATCAGTGAATTAAAAATTAGTAAACTTTTAAATTACAAAATTATCAAAAATCCAGTTTTGTAACATGTTTAGATATCCTAACATTCAGACAAAGTTATAGGACGAAAAGCCACCTAATACTGGACAAAATCGGATAATTAGCAATAACTGTCCGTACGGACACTTAATACAACACATAATTCAAGGAGAGTCATATCTTTGGACACTGCTGTTTCCTCCTTTTCTTTACATTTATGACTTGGAAAAAATAAATTATGAATGAGAATTATACAGAACTTACCTTCACTGATAAGTATTCACTGCAAATTTAAAATATTATTGCTTCATACAGTTCGGTCATGATAGTGCCTTAAGTGCAAGTGGTTCTGATCCACACTCTTGCAGATTTCTACCAGAACTCTGACTTTTCTCCTACTTCTAAAATCAGATGCTTACCCTAGGAATGTCGGGTTGTTTGGAATTGGTTCAATAACTTTGGGGATAGACTATATAAAAGAAGTCCAATTTATTATTTTTGGAAGGAACACCAAATAAAAAAAATAATGTTATTTCAAGTTGTGGAGATGGAGAATATATAGAGACTCCCTGGGTCAAAACACAAAACAAAGTAATTTGTTTGATCAAAATAGTCATTACAATTGTTCTAAAACATAGATCACTCACAACTGAAAAAAAATAGTGATGCCAGAAGACAATTATTATCAAGGCAGGTAGAAAAAAACAGTCATGCCAGAAGACATCGTTGTTATTCAAGGCAGTGTAGAAGAAAATTAGTCATGCCATGAAGACAAAAGCAGTGGTAGAAAAAAATTCATTAGTATGTCAGAAGACAAATTATATGTTAAAGGCAGTGTAGAAAAAAAATAGTCATGCCAGAAGACAAGTAATTATTCAAGGCAGTGTAGAAAAAAGTTAGTGATAGCCAGAAGACAAAGTTTTGATGTCAGCAGTGTAGAAAAAAATATAATTAGTCATGCAGAAAACAATTATATTCAAGGCTTAGTATAGAAAAAAGATTAGTCATGCCAGAATACAAGTAATATTCAAGGGGCCAAGTAAAACATATATGCCAGAAACAAAGTTATATTCCAAAACAGTGTAGGGAAAAAGGTCAGGCTAGAAGACAAAATAATTATTCAGGCAGTGTAGAACAAAGTTAGTCAAGCCAGAGACAAAAGTAATTATTCAAGGCCAGTGTACTATAACTAGTCATGCCAGAAGACAAAGTTATTATTTAAGGAGTTGTAGAAAGAAAATTAGTCATGCTAGAAGACAAAGTTATTATTCAAGGCAGTGTAGAAAAAAAAGTCATGCCAGAAAAATTATTCACGGCCGGTAGAAAAAAGATTATATGCCAGAAGACTAAGTTATTATGTAAGGAAGTGTATGAAGACAAGTAGTCATGTAGAAGACAAAGTATTATGGCAAGCAGTGTAGAAAAAAATATAATTAGTTGAACCAGAGACAAAGTTATTATTCAAGGCATATAGCAAAAGAATTAGTCATGCAGAAGACGAAGTAATTCATTCAAGGCAATGTAAAAATGTGTGCAGAAGAAAACTAATTATTCAAGGCAGGGTAGAACAAAGTTAGTCCAAGCCAGAAGATAAGTCAATTATTCAAGGCAGTGTACTATGAAACTTAGTCATGCCAGAAGACAAAGTTATTATTTAAGGAAGTGTAGAAAGAAAATTAGTCCATGCCAAACAAATTATGTCAAGAAAGTATAAACACAGCAGTTTACTAACTGCAGATGGTTGCTGGATTGACATAACATGTGCACACTTCTTTCCATACAGCTTACCACAGCTCACGTCAGAAGCACGATGCATTTATTTGTACAGTATGACCATAGGCACATTGCATTGCATTCTGGAATTGATTAAAAACACCTTCTGGTATAGCTTGTCATTATGACCGTTTTCAAACAATGATGAATCAATCTGATAACTTCAACACTATATTCACTTTGACTTACATTCGGTGGTGTGCTATCCACCCGGATACCAGTTGTTTCTTCTGAAGAAATCAAAAGGGCACCATTGAAGGCCTTTCACCAACCACAAACATAAAGTAGTGACCCTGTGTCAAGGGTAAAGGAAACCTGGGATGTGAGTTGGTGCTGGTGTCATCAAATCTTAAAGTACTTTGAGGATTGCCATCTGTGTTGATGCTATTACAGTAAAATTTAACATTTTGTTAATAAATAAAATCAATGGTAAAGTAGTAACATAACAATATGTCACACCAGGGTCGATCCTTGGTTTAGGCCAAAAAGAGAAACAAGTTTTTTAGTAGGCCTTGCACATTTAATTTGGAGCAATCTTAAACTACTTTTTTTTGTGAACTCAGAAAATTTGATTTAACCCAGAAAGCTATCAGACATTGGTAAAACACATCTCAAGACAAAAGTTTGAGTGTTAAATATATTGACAAGCCTGACAGGACCCCTCAAACGTGATTCTGAAGTGCTTCAATAGTGCCTATAGAGAGGGGGCCAAGTCAAAAGTTTTGTACAGGGTCAAAATTTTAAAATTGATCCCATCATGTTGACCACTGAAAAGTATACCACTTTTGTGTCTAACATCAAATGATTCGAAAAGGTAAATAGTTTGCAATATCTACTCCTAAAGTTTCAGAGTTCCCTAGGTAAAAACATCCTCATATGGGCCCTTAGCAGTGGTTGCTCTGACCAAGCATGAAGTTAATCCGTGACCACATATGGGGAAATGTTTGTGTTTATATATTTCAATAAAAGGAGGCAAAGTCACATGGGGGATATCATAAGGTCACCTGTGTTGCACCAATATGAACCTTGGGCGAATGGTTCTTCTGATCAAATATATATAAAGTAATTGGTGAATACATTGTGAGAAATGATCAATTGTTAACCTTCTGGATTTTAATGAAACTTGGTCAACGGTCACAATGGTGGTCATCAACAGTCAATCTATTGTGCCAAATCCCCACATTTAGTCTTGGCAATGGTATCTTTTTGAGTAACTTTGGTGGCTGTTGCATCTTAATGTGTTCTTTTGCCCATTATTAAGTTACTCGTCGTGCGTATGTTGAGGAATGAACAATTGTTAAAACTTGTTTTCAATGAAATAGGGTCCCAAATGTCACATAGGGGACATTTAAAAAGTCTATCTGTGTACATCCCCCATATAAGCCTTGGCCAAGTGGTTCTTTGTGAGTCACTTTGGGTGGCTAGTTAGCATCTACCTGCCAAGAAATGTATTTTATAGATTTTCACAATCACAAGGGTCATCAAAGGGCACTTTTTCATACCACATATGAGCCTTGGGCCAGTGTTCTTCTGACTAAGTATGAAGTTAATCATCACATGCTATTAAGTGAGAAACAAGCAATTGTTAACCCTTTTTTACGGCCACAGCCCACAAGGGAAAAAAAATTATCACTTTGTGTCTTCCTTTAAAGCAGGTGACACAAAAATACTTTGATAAATTCTTTCTGAACAGGCTCTAAAGCTCTTTTTAAAAATAACACACAATTCCTGTTCCTATGGTCCCCCATTGTATACATATAACTTACCATTGGGGTATATCGTGTGTTTAGCACCCTGTCTAATCTCAAAGTAAGCAACTTCATAGAATAATATTCCAGATTTCCTCATCTGCAAATCCCGTTGGACCAGAACAGGCTATCTGGTTGGAACTAGAATCAAATAAATGTCAAATAGGCAGTGTCAATGACTTCAGCTTAACTTTTATCACAATTGCATATCCTCTTAAAATTTAACACTAACAATTTTGCAGATTTCCTGCAATACACATACAGTGATGGATTGGTCTCAATTTTTCATCCCACTACCATGCAGTTATGTTAGCACACCTGTGCGAGTAACAAAATACCAAAATAGAATTTGATTCTTTTAATTTTGATCAGCAATCGCTGCTTGTCCCTTTAAACGTTTCACTGAAAACAAAAGTAAAATGTTAATCTGAACGAAAACATTTGATCCTTAATTTATTAGAAATCACTCCTACCCCCTACACCATTCCATTGACAATGCTTTCCTACCTTGGAATTCTCTGTCTTCACCAATGTTTTGTTTTTTTGCTCCATCGCCAAGCTGTTCAACTTGGCGGTGTCAAGTCAACTAGAACGCCATCACTTTCGGTGGTCGACCATGGTCAGAGCGCCATTCACGGTACGAAGGTTAAACTTCCACCGGTCCTTGGTGATGTCCGAATGCAAAATGAGGCCACTTCAAACGGAGACATCCTTACTGACAACTCTCTGTTCATGGATTTCCTTTCTTCTTTTCTTCGAAGTCAGACCTGTGACATAGAGAACATTTATTTAAAGAAGTCACAACTTCTATTTTTAACTTTGAACCAGGGAGTCCGCAGAGGCACTGTACCACTTCAGGTACAGCTGTTTGAAAGTCTCATTTATTATTACAAAACCAGAATAAAACAAAATATATCAACAGCAACACCCTTTGGACAATTGTGTAAATTTTCATGAAATTTCATTGGGGTATATATGATTTTTCTTAAAATCATAGTTTAAACATTACTCTCCTCTATGGATATGGCCATATAGAGGGCACTTAACATAACAAATCAATGCCTTGTAGGCCGATTATGGCAAGATCCCACAATGGATTTTTCCTATTTTTGTAGAGGAAAAATACATCTTGCATTGTCATACTATATAAGTTTCAAAATTGTGTTGTCACACGCTCTTTCTTTTAAACTTGCTCAAAAAAGAAAGAAATGATTTGCACACTGCAAACAGCTATGCAGGGGGCAAGTTTCTATGCCAGCTAATCAAGTCCTGCATGCTGGCACGAATGATCCCGAATGAATGCTACATAGGGCAGTGCCATCTCATTTTCATTAAACTAGACCATATAGTCACTACAGGGTATGATGAATGACGTGAAAGCTGAAGTACAGGGTTGGCTTACGATAAGCTCCCAAGTTAATCTTCCTTACCAAGATGAAAATTGTTTGTCCATCTCAATAGTTGACTGAAATTGGTTGAGTTAAAGAAATCTTTTAAATTAAATGATGTTTCATTTTTAAAGTCTTTGGTATGACCTGGCCAGGGATCAAACCCCACAACCCTAAAGACCGACTGCTGCAAGCAGCTGCTCTAATATGATTAAAACACATTGTTCTATGAAGTGAACATATTGAAATGAGAGCCTCAGGTCAGGCCCTTAAGCCATAAACACCAGTTATGCATCTCTGCATGTACCGCTCTACATGCTCACAATAACATCAGGGGAGGCCGGTTCCAGACATCCGATTTCAGAAGTCGACATTGGTTTAACAAGTAAAAGCGAAAATCTTGACAAAATTCTGAAATTTTTTAATGTTTGTCAAGGAGGAAAATTTTCTTATTCCAACAACCGTTGGAGTTGAAGAATCAACTCCATTGGAAGGGGTATTTCTGAACTTTTGTATTAATAACGAACAAGGACGAGGTCGTACATGGGCATGGGAACACCCATGGCCGACCCACCTCAAAGCACCCAATTGGGTTTGTGGTTTGCCACTCTGTATTGCTGTAAGTTTCGTGTGAATTTTGGTGAGTAGTTGCAATAATGAATGAGCTTGGAGACACGCCTCTGAAAACATTACCTCACTTGGAATTACACATACCATTTAAATATTTTTTTAGTTCATATTTTCAATTCCTTCACCAATTGCAGTCCATAGTTTACAGAATTTCACTTTCACCAATCACTAATTTAGGCCTGCATAAATGTTTGTTTTCATATTGCTTTTGTCTGAACTTCATATTCACCTCTCAAATCTAAATTCTAATCACAATCTTTGCAAGCCTTATTTACTTTTCATGAACACTTCCATAGAATATTTTTGTGTCAAGGACACCATGTCACTATGTTCTTTTGGGCAGCATGCTTGAATATTTTCATATCTATTTTGGGTTTTCCTCAAAAATTGGCAACATTCAGCAGAACCCGATTTTCCATTCAATATTTTATGACATGAATTAAATTAATATGCTCTGGAAATTACTTCACTTTAGGGATTTTCATAATATTTCGTGGGTTTTTTTTATGACATTTCAAGGGAAATTATTCAGAATATTTTATCAAAACACAAAGCTCTTGGGTTGTCTTTCCTAGGAACAACAATTTTGCCATCTCCTACCAACAAATCAGGGTCATTGGTATTCTGTCCAGTCCAGTTGCAGACCAACATTTTTCCTCTTTCCTTAAGGAATTTGACTTTTGGCAAATGTAAAAAATCCCTGATCCCCCCAAAAATAAAATTTGCTAACAACAAACTATGCCGTGCTTGGAACATTGACAGTCTATAGTGGAGTTCAATGTCAACTTGCCATTAATATAATAAAGTAAAAAAGGTAAACACAGGGACCCAAACAATAAGAGCAATGGACACTGACTCATCAAATGTGGTACTCCATCTGGTCACCCGGCTGGTGACCTTCCTTAAAGACAATTTTTCATGACACTAATTAGAAACAATTCTCTCAATACACAATTTGGTGGGCGCCACTCACTGTCCACTACATGCGGCCGTCCACCGTTCACCCTTGGATTAACACACTAGTGATGCATATTAGGTTTTTTCGCCATGGCCCCGTGATCGATACTTTTGCGATCGAAAATAAGCCCATCTGGTAGCCCCATCAAAACCAGGCCACCAAATTCATATTATTAAATACTTCGCCAACTCTGACACAACACTTGCGGTTGTGCTTCCTCAAATAACAGCACATATTCGTCCACTAATGCACTTACATAAAGAATCTAATTTCCTTACTCGTCAATTCATTTCACGAGTGGGAAAACTCACAATTTCTGTGCGGAAACATACCATTGTGACAAGAATATCACTTTAAATGATGGGCATGGCCATATACCTCAGCATGAAAAAGTCAACTACTACCATTGCCGGTAAAACGCCTTATAAAAAAAGAAGTATTTTGTGAAAGGCAGCAGATCACTAAATCTTTCCTTTGGAAAACTTTTACATTGTAAACTAAGGGGCTATTGCACAATGTATGTCTAGTATTCAGAAAATGGCTACAATATCTTGTTATAAACGACGATCAATCGCAAAGTGGATCGATCACCGTGCTTGGCCAGGTGAAAAGCCTTATGTTGAAAACAGCTCAACAAATGAGTTTGTGTGATCAATAGAATGAAAAAGGATCTAGTAAATAAAAATAGGCTTTTGGTGTGCATTTTGCACACAAACTAAATGAACGGTAACATTTTCCCTGGTAATATTGTAGGATGTAGACTTTTTATTGTGAAAATCGGGGAAAACTAACATCTACATTGTTGACACTGTAGATGGCATATAGTAATGCGAATCATGGAGAATGAGCATTGTCTTTCAGATGCATCAAAGTCTTCCAGATGTACACAAAAAAGATAAAACTTTGCAGGGCTCCAACAATCATGTTAATGGCCATGTGCACAGAATGACTAGATTGGCTGATTTTCCATGCTTGCGATCTTTTTTTTGAACCCCTATCAAAAACTCTGAGGGTATGCCCTTGCAGCAAGGGATCTGGGTTGAGTAAGGCATGCGTAGTTTGGTTTCAATATTTGCAATCGCATGACTTAAAGTAGAACAAATAATGAACGCCAAAGAACTTGCGTACAGGAATTAGCAACTTCTCCCTGTAAGAAGTCTGCAACCCACTTTTAGGGTGAGGTTAGTATTTCTTTCTTACTAGTTTAGGAAAATAATGGAAAGTTGTTGGAACAGTCACTGAAGTACCTTGGAGTGAAGATTTTCAACTTACGTATCAGCTGTTTGCGTGTACAGTACTTTGTTAATCAGTCTATAGACTCAGGGTCTGCCAAAATTCTGCCACTGACCAGACACTGTAGCAGGTTGGATGAATACACTTCATCACCTGGTGCAGACAAGTCGTCGTTATAGAGGACCATCAAATACATGGCCCTCTTCTGGTTTGGTCAAATCACAGAGCACTAGGGGGTAGGAAAATGAATAAAACAAACCTAATTTACATAAATTCACTCTGGTGCAACTGAATAACCATCAAGTTAACTAAGACATGTTTGGATCACCTGGGGGCGCCAAGAAAATGTTATGAGAGACCAGGACAATGGCTGGGGCTTGTTCAAGGTACGACAACACTTGCAATTTGACACATTTTTGCTAAGGATGCTTTAAAGGTGGATTTGTGATCCTGGCCACATTTATTTCGGTTTATGTTTCAACAGATATCCTCAAGAAAAGATTATTTCCAGAATTTCACTTGGTTCTGCTGTAGTGTATTGATGTTATGAAGCGAATTAGTGTCTGCATTGTGTGCACATAGGCACTGTGTTGTAATTTCTGTTTTAAAAAAATTAAAAATTACAAATTTCTTATAGAGACAGATCAAATTGCATTTAAGACTTAGGCCCACCATGCTATATTTGAGCCAACAATTCAGAGACATTAAAAGCTGAATTTTCTTTGAGGTAAATCGAGATGAGACTGTGGATCATGAAATGCCCCTTAAGCAAATAGACAAGACCTAACTGATCTGCAATCGACTCAACGTCCAATTTGTTTAATTGGAATTATCAATAGTACTCAAAATATAGTGCTTGTTTTAGACTCTTATAAATAACCAAATTTCTCACATTCAATCTGGTGACTCTATCAGGGCGTTTACACTGTGGCAAAAGTAGTCATCAAAAATTCACTTAGGTGGTAATCGATTCATTCGAGATGAGCGTAAAAACAGGTTACACTCATATTAGGACGGGCAATTAAACAAAATGAAATTTCAATGAAAGTCATCATTCTTTGAGGTGAATGGATCAAGTAGCACTTCATTATGACTTTTGAAAACAAAAGTTGTTATCAGAGTTCAAGTTCTTCCAAGCATGACGCCTGACACTTCCATTCTATCACCAAGCAAACCATGTACATTCATTTTTCTGAATGCTGAATAAAATCAGTGTAAGTGCCAACAACTACAACAAAAAATTTATGCTAATACGTAGGTTGTTCATGAAAAAAAAGTGGAATTCGATAAAAACTTTTGCCCCGTGTAAATGCCAATATGAACTCAGCTAACCATCGCCTTCCATGACATTCCCATTTGCTACATGCATGGTTCATTTAGTGAATGGATTTATTGTTTATTGATCACATCTTACAGTCTGCCTACCTTCCATCTGATGACCCAGTTACATTCAGCTTATCATAGCCTCATGACTTGCTGTGATATTGCTATAGTAGACTCCAGATGTTGTAAGGCCCCAAAAAAAAACTGTTGGTGCGCCTCCAGAATCAATTGATCAGAACACATCTTGTTGCCCCGTCTACTGAGCGTGGTGAAAGGTACAACTCCGTCATCACCAGGAGCAGTGCCTACACCCCAGATTGTAAGCCAACACTATTACCGATCGGAATCATAGGGTGGAAATTCTGCAGGACCCCACCATATCTGAAAAGCGCAATTTCAGTTGTTGGAATTATTGAGCTTGATTTTATAACTCAAGGAAAATATTTCAAGAGGCATTTTGTGACCATATCCACAATAAATCCTCCCCAAACTTAAAGGGATAAGCAGCGATAATGTGAGAGAATAAAATAATGTGGAAATGCATTTTTGTAGCTTATAAATCAGGGATAAGTGTGTACAATTTTATATAACTACTTAAATGTAGAAAAACAACAAAATAGTGAAAAAATGAAGTATTTGATGATATTTGTCGTAGCGTCGTAGACATTCAGTGATGGTGTCTCAAAATCTACACTAAACAGCTGATTGTGGTTTACACCAGTACAGAATAAAAAAAAGATCAATAATGTTTGTGTCTGAGGTCAAACTGTACAGGTCATGGTGCACAATATCACGCTTAAAAATCTGGGATATTCGGAAAGAAAAACATTTTTGATCTCAAGTTGGAATTTTGATATGCACATATAGAAATTACAGAATCAGATAAAAAGCAACTGCCTTGTCTTTATTATATAGATTTCAAGCCAACCACTTGCAGGTTATGTTAGCACCTTTATGCCAGTAACAAAATTACCAAAATATGAATTTTGATGATTTTTTTTTCCCGAAGTTTCTGAGCAGCAAATCGCTGCTTATCCCTTTAAATAAAATATGACATTTTTATATCATGGGAATCATTGGCCATAGTATTACATGTGTGCCTATATCTTATGGGCCTATATGCTATGGGCAGATTTGATCTTCTCTCTTAGAAATTCAGAATTTAGTAATATCTGTCCATAAAAGACAAATTATAACACAGTGCCTTATGAGACACTGTGACCAACGTTTGCTCATACCAAATGCATGATTAAAATCAAATGGCATTTTAGAAATATTTTTTTTAATGTCAAAGAGAAGGTGCAGGAATCATGAAATATACTTTAAGCATGCAATTAGTTATTGCAATAATCAGGTGAATAAATTGTATTTTTTGATATGTAGAGCCTAGTTAAAACAGCATTTTGTGATCCACAACCTCGTCCACCGACTTACCTTAGTTTAGATTTTTATATCATCTGAACAGTTAGCCCTAGCGATCCATGTGTACCTAATTTTACGTGCGCAATGGTTGAAACAGTAAGAAATATGAAATTTTGTATTTTCTGTCCATAAATGGACAGAAATTACAGCATGGCCTCAGGGACCGTGGGAAACAAGTAATTGCTCACAACACACAAAAACGAACAACAACTGGCATGCTCAGAATCAACTAAAATTTTGTGAATACGCCTTTCTCAAGGATATCTAGTGAACCATGAATTAAGCCTACATCTAAATGCCAAGAAGACTGAAATATGCACTGTCATGGGAAAAGATGATCATCAACGTATCTGTACAGCAGATGGTAGCCAACTCAAAGAGGTCAAGGACTTGAAGAGTATCTAGGGTCCTATGTGCCGACAGCAAGGAAAGACTTCCTGTACGCAAAGGACAAGCTTGGAATGCCTGCCAATAATAAATTACACCACTTATGGCAATCTGGTATCTTCCAATTCAACAAGCTGAAATTCTTTAGAGCGGTGTAGAGAGATCCTGTTATATGGTCTGAGACCTGGACAATGAAGAAAGAGGTACAGGATAGACTGGATGCACCTACACACGCTTCTTATGAGAGTACAGAATATCTCCTGGGCGTGAGCATAAGCCAAAGAAAGATATAAGGAGATATCCCTCCAATTTCATCTTCTGTTGCCCAACGCCGTGCACGATTTGCCGGTCACTGTCATCGTGCGATTGACCAAGGAGTCTCAGATGTGGAGTTACCATGCCAAACAGGGGGTCGTCGCCCCTTTAAATACATTGATGTGATTGCTCGAGACATTCCAGCAGGATCCATCTGAATCCCCAACCTAATGACCAAACAGGACATTTGGCACTACATGGTGAACAGCATCTCGGTGCGGGCCGTTAGATAGATAGAGAATTAAACAGAATTGCGTAATCACGCAATGCACCTTCACACTAGTATGTTTGTTGTAATATAAAATTTCAAAACACTTGCATTAAAGCCACTATCAGTGATTATCCAAATGAGGTAAAAATACCTGAAATTTGCAGGAATAGCTTAAAAGTAAAGGGTACGTCTGTAGAAATCTCGTAAATTACTTCTCCACGTTCAACCACACGATTGACAGAAAAGGAAAAAAACGGCAGTGCAGTGTTCAAAGAATCTGAATCTCATTCAATTACGTGTTTTAGTAGTGTACGAACGGACACTAATGACAAAAATGTCCGATTTTGTGCATGGTTTTCATTTGCAGGGTAAGTTAGGACACCTATACTTGTTACATACAAAGCAAAATCTGATTTTTGATGATTCTTGTCGATTTCTTGATTTAGCAAATCATGAGAGTGCCTTTAAATCTTCAATGTGAGAGAGGATCATGATTCTTGCTCAAATTTCACTGGTAAGAATACCACATGCTGGGACTGTTAAAGTGACAGATTTTTTTAGGATACGAATTTCTCTCAAATTGCACAAGATCGATTGTAGACCACCTACCAAGAACGTTCCGAAGGTTTATTGGACAAACAAGTACAAAAGAAAACAGCAAACCTTGTTTTGAACATGCCTGACTATCGTAATTGTCCCCCATAGAACACCGTGCTTTGACTTTCTGTCGTGCACGACAGAAAGTACTAAATCATCATATTATTACATAAAGACGGCGTATTCGGCTTATTCACTTCAGGTGTGATCTAATACATTGGAAAGCATTCAAAAAAATGCAAAAAACCCGGGTTCGAAAAAAATTGGGGTGCTTCTTTCTTGAAATCTCATGTCTCTTTAAAGACACTATCAGTGATTCACCCGAAAGAGTCAAACTATTTGAAATTTGCAGGAATCGAAGGATAAGTCTGTAGAATTCTCACTAGTTACTTTTTTCAACTGAACAATTGCCAGAAAAGGAAGAAAACGGCATAATTCAAAGATATGACTCTCCATTCAATTATGTGTTGTACTTGTACAGACAGTAATGAGTAAAATATCAGATTTTGTCCTTATTAGGACACTTCTGGTCTAATTATTTGCAGGTTATAGTAGGGTACCCGTATTTGTTATAGACATGCAAAAAATCTGATGATTTCTTCAATTTTATGCTTTAACAAATCACTAATAGTGCACTTAAAGCAAGACAAACCTGATGATGATGATGATGATCTGAAAGTAATGCAACTTACACGAAGTATCTTATAAAAATGGGGACAAAACTGTTGCACTCATATTTATACTAATATTCACCAAAAATGAAACCTATAGCTGTACTGGAAAGGAAAGGCAGATTATTGGCTAAAATTCCAATGTTTTGGCCAATTTAAACAATTTAGCTCTAAATTAGTCTAATTTTCGAACAAACTTTGCAAAATTGATCCATCTTTGTGCAAAAAATTGGCATAAAAACGGTCATTGATATACCATAAGGCTGAAAATAAGACCCAGACCTATATTGACAGTATGCCTCTGTATGCTCACTTGACTTCAGTAACACAGCTGAGCCTGAAAATTGGAACATTTTTTATACAGTATAACTATCACATTTTGATGAAATGCATTTAAGTTACTTTTCTGTGTTTGACTCGTCTTCTCTACTCTGTAATACTTATCTTAAAAGGTGATCCTCATTGCTCGGAGGCATATATTAAGCTATAGACAATGAAAAGCTTATTTTATCCCAATTTTATATGACCGGTGTCATATTTATGCCATTACTCACGATTTGACTTTTTCACCCAACGCGGACCTGTCAAATTTTTCAGTTTTTTCCAGATTCTAAAAATTGCAAGTTTTAAACTACTTAGTTTGCTCCCCCAGTAGACAAGGATGGGTATTTATTAATCTTTCCCTGAGAGGCCCAGCGCAAACAAGTGTTGAAAGAAAAAATAGAATCGCCGTCACTAGTAATACGAGGTCGCCGGTTCGGATCCGGCCAAGCGCATATGGGGTTTTTTCAACACTTGTGTGCGCTGGCCAATCTCCAGGGAAAAGATAATAAAATACCCATCTTTGTCTTTCTGGAGAGAACTAAGTAGTTAAAACTTCAAAACAAATATAAATGGTATATGTAAATATTACTGTTCTGATGCTATCGCTAGGGGAAAGCGATGGCCCTTCTCGAACCAACACCTATAGATGAATCTACGTTCTTCTACCAACCCCAGTATGGTGGGCTCAGTTGGTTAGAGCGCCGTCACTAGTAATACGGAGGTCGCGGTTCGAATCCCGCAAGCGCATTAGTGGGGTTTTTTTTTCAACATTGTGTGCGCTGGCCATTATCAAGGGAAAGATTAATAAATACCCTCCGTGTCTACCTGGAGAACTAAGTATGTAAAACTTCAAAACAAATATAAATTGGATAGGTAAATATACTGTCTGATGCTATCCGATAGGGAAAGCGATGGACACCTCTCGAACTATACACCATAGATGATAGATCTATCGTTCTTCTGCCGGCCCAGTCTTGGTGGCTCAGTTGGTTAGAGCGCCGTCACTAGTAATACGGCGGTCCGCCGGTTCGAATCCGGCCATTCGCAAAATATGGGTTTTTTTTTTCAACACTGTGTGCGCTGGCCATCTCAAGGGAAAGATTAATATACCGTACATCCTTGTCTACCTGGAGAACTAAGTCGTTAAAACTTAAAACAAATGAAATTGTATATGTAAATAAACTTGTCTGATGCTATCCGCTAGGAAGCGATGGCACCTCTCGAACCTAACACCTATAGATGATATCTATCGTTCTTCTACACTCCAGTCTGTGGCTCATTGGTTAGAATCTCGTCACTAGTATAATGGGAGGGTCGCCGGTTCGAATCCGGCCAAGCGCATTGGGTTTTTTTTTTCAACACTTTTGTGCGCTTGCCATCTCCAGGGACGATTATAATACCCATAAGATTCTAAAATTGTACAAAATTTGAGACCTTTTCCACCACCCGCCAGCTAGCAAGTCGGTCAAGATTCAATGGAGACAATTTTTTTCTGATTTTAAATTTGTCAAAATTTGACTTTTTTCACCCACAACACTGACCTGTCAAATTACTCAGTATTTTTTTTCCAGATATCAAAATTGGCCAAAAGTTGACCATCTTCACTGCCACCGTCGGACCTTGTCAAAATCAACAGTTGTTGCCAGATCTAAAATTGGACAAAATTTAATGACCTTTTCCCGCCACCAACCCCTGCGCATCTAGCAAGTCGGTCAAGAATCAATTTGAGTACAATTTTTTCTGGAATTTATAAAATTGGTCAAATGTGCTTTTCTTCCCTTTTCTCCGCCCGCCTTTTTTGTCCAGATTTCTAAAATTGGACAAAATTTGACCTTTTTTCCCCCACCACGGGTCCGCTGGCAAGTTTGGGTCAAGATTCATTTGTTGGACATTTTTTCTGAATTTTTTAAAAATTGGTCCAAAATTGACTTTTGTTGCTTTTTCTCTCCACCTTTTTACCTCCCACCCAACGCTTTTTTTCCAGATTCTAAAAAAATTGGACAAAAGTTGACCGTTTCCCCCACCCGCAGCTGGCAAGTTGGTCAAGATTCAATTTGTGGACAATTTTTCTGAATTTAAATTTTTGGTCAAATTTGCACTTTTGTCAACAACCCCCCGCGGACCTGTCAAATTAATTCAGTTTTTTTTTTTCCAGATTCTAAAAAAATTGGGCCAAAATTTTGAACCTTTTCCCCCCCCCGCGCAGGCTGGCAGTTGGTCAAGATTCATTTGTGGACAATTTTTCTGGAAAATTTTAAAACTTGAACTTTTTCCTTCTCTCCACCGCGGACCTTCAAAATCAGATCAGTTTTGCCAGATTCAAAAATTGTTGACCAAAATTTTGTGACTGTTTCACGTGTGGCCCACCACCCCCGCAGGCTGGCAAGTTGGTCACGATTCAATTTGAGTCCATTTTTTCGGAATTTTAAAATTTGGTAAAAATTTGACTTTTTTTTCTCCCACCGCTTTTTTCCAGTTCTAAAATTGGACAAAATTTGACGCTTTTTCCCACCACGCAGCTGGCAAGTTGGTCAAAGATTCAAGTTTGTGGACATTTTTTCGGGAATTTTGAAAATTGTTCAAAAGTTGACTTTTTCTCTCCCACCGGGGACCCCGCTGTTTTCCAATATCTAAAATTGGAAACAAAATTTTTACCTTTTTCCCATTCCCCACCACGCAGTGGCAATTGTTCAACGATTCAAATTTTGTGGACAATTTTTTCTGAATTTAAAATTTGTCAAGCATTTGACTTTTTCCATCAATCTTTTTCCCCCACCGCGGCCTGTCAAATTAACAGTTTTTTTTTTTCCAAGATTCTAAAATTGGCCAAAATTTTGACCTTTTCCACCACCGCGCAGTGGCAAGTGGTGTCAAGATTCAATTTGTGACAATGTTTTTTGAAATTGAAAAAAATTTGACTTTTTGCTTCTCCAACCGCGGACCTGTCAAAAATCAGTCCGATTTTTTGCCAGATTCTAAAATTGGCCAAAATTGAGACCTTTTCCCCCACCGCCGCCCCCCAGCTGGCATTGGTCAAGATCATTTTGAGTACATTTTTTTCGGAATTTTAAAAATTGGTAACAAATTTGACTTTTTCACACAAGCTCACCCAACACTTAAAAAAATGCATTTTTACTTATTTATTTTTTTCCACCTCGGACTAAACAATTTTCCCACATTGTACGTCTTTTTCCACCACACAGATGGACGTTTGGCAAGAATTCAATTTGCGGAACATTTTTGTGAAATTTAAAAAATTTGTAAGAGTTGACGTTATTCACCCACCGCGGATCCTGTCCACATCAACAGAATTGCCAGATTCTAAAATTGGACAAAATTTGCCTTTTCCATTCCACCAGCAATGGTCAAAGTTGGCACAAATCCAATTCAAATTTGTGGAACAATTTTTGTGAATTTTGACTTTTCCACCCACCGCGGACCTTCAAATCAATCAGTTTTTTTCCAGATTCTAAAGGGCAAAATTTGGACAGTGTTTCCACCACCGCCAGCTGGCAAGTGGGTCAGATTCAATTGTGGAAATTTTTCTGAATTTTGAAAAATTGGGGTCAAAATTATGACTTTTTTTTCCTCCTCCCACACCCCCCTCCGCTTTTTCCATAGATTCTAAAAATTGGACCTTTGACCTTCTCCCCCTTTCCCCACCACGCAGCTGGCAAGTTGTCAGAGTCAATTTGTGGACAATTGGTGTGAAATTTAAAATTTGGTAAAAATTTGACTTTTTTCCTCCCACCCCCGCGGAAGTGTCAACTTCATCATTTTTTTTTTCAGATTTCTAAAATTGGCCAATTTGGACCTTTTCCAAAGCGCACATCTGGCGAAAGTTGGTCAAGATACAATTTGTTGTGACCAATTTTTGTGAAATTTAAAAACTTTTACTGTTTTTCACCCACCGCGGAGCTGTAAATTGGCTTCAAGATCAATTTGTAAAATTTTTCTGAAATTTTAAAAATTGGGGTAAAAATTTACCTTTTCCCACCACCAGCAGATGGCAATTTTGGTCAATATTCAATTTGTGGACAATTTTTTTGTGAAATGTGTAAAAATTTTGACTTTTTTTTCACCCACCGCGGACCTGTCAATCAATCATTATTTTTTCCAGATTCAAAAATTGGACAAAATTTTGCCCTTTTCCCCCACCAACGCGCATCTATGATCCGGGTCCAAGATCATTTGAGGACAATTTTTGTGAAATTTAAAAATTTGGGTAAAATGTTGACTTTTTCCACGCACCCACCCACCGCGGACGTGTCATACTTCATTATTGGTTCCCAGATTGTAAAATTGGCCGAAAGTTGCACCTCTTCCACCACAGCCGATTGCAAGTTTGGTCAGATTCCATTTGCGGACAATTTTTGTTGAATTTAAAAATTTGGTAAAATTTCCCTTTTTTAAAAAAACCAACCCACACCCCCACCGGCAGACCTGTCAAATCAATCAGTTTTGCCAGATTTTATTCTCAAATAATCCTGGACAACATTTGACCTTTTCCCCACCACGCAAGCTGGCAGTTTTGGTCAAGTCAATTTGTGGAGGACAATTTTTTGTGATTTAAAAATTGGTAAAATTTGGACTTGTTCACAACACCCGCTTGTCCTGTCAATTAGTGTTTTCCAGAATCAAGAAATTTGGTGACAAAAATTTGACCTTTTCCACCACAAAGCATAGGCAAGTTTGGTCAAGATTCAATTTTTGGACAATTTTTGTGAGAATTTAAAAATTTTGGTAAAATTTGACTTTTTCTCCCACCGGCAGAACCTGTCACAATTAATCATTTTTTTTTCCAGAATTCCTAAAATTGGCCAAATTGGAGACCTTTTCCAGACCACAACAGCTGGCAATTGGTCAAGATTCAATTTGTGGACAATTTGTGTGAAAATTTAAAATTGGGTAAAAATTTGCTTTTCTCCCACCGCGGAGTGTCCAAATTCATCAGTGTTTTCCAGATTTTCTACAATTGTGCACCAAAATTTGACCTTTCCACAGGCACAGCTGCAAGTTTTGGTCAAGATTCAATTTGTGGACAATTTTTGTGAAATTTAAAAATTTGAGCTTTTTCAACCCACCGCGGACCTTTCCAATTAAGTTTTCCAAATCTAAAATTTGACAAATTTGCACCTTTTCACTCCAGCAGATGCAAAGTTGTCAGATTCCAATTTTGTTGGACAATTTTGTGAAATTTAAAAATTTGGTTACAAATTTGACTTTTCACCCATCGCGGACCTGTCAAATCAATCGTTTTGCCAGATTCTAAAATGGACAAGTTGACCTTTCCACCACCCGCGAGCTAGCAAGTCGGTCAACATTCAATTGAGGACATTTTGTGAAATTTAAAAATTTTGGTAAAAAGTCGTCGACGTGTCAATCAATCAGTTTGCCAGATTCTAAAAATGGACAAATTTGACCTTTTCCACCACCCCGGCCTCAGCTGCCAATTTGGTCAGAATCAATTTGTGTAATTTTTCTGAATTTAAAATTGTCAAAATTTGGGACTTTTTTCCTCTCCCACCGCGGACCTTCCAAAAAAAATAAATCATTTTTTCAGATTCTAACATTGGGGTCAAAATAAGACCCTTTTTCCACCACAGCAGATGGCAAGTTGGTCAAGATTCAATTTGCAGACAATTTTTGTGAAATTTAAAAATTTGGTAAAAATTTGACTTTTTCACCCACCGCGGACCTGTCAAATCAATCAGTTTTTTCCAGATTGTAAAATTGGCCAAAATTGACCTCTTCCACCACAGCAGATGGCAAGTTGGTCAAGATTCAATTTGTGGACAATTTTTGTGAAATTTGGTAAAAATTTGACTTTTTCACCCACCGCGGACCTGTCAAATCAATCAGTTTTGCCAGATTCTAAAAATTGGACAAAATTTGACCATTTCACCGCGTAGCTAGCAAGTCGGTCAAGATTCAATTTGAGTACAATTTTTGGAATTTTAAAAATTTGGTAAAAATTTGACTTTTTCACACACCGCGGTCCTGTCAAATTAGTTTTTTCCAGATTCTAAAAATTTGACAAAATTTGACCTTTTCCCCACCACGCAGCTGGCAAGTTGGTCAAGATTCAATTTGTGGAAAATTTTTCTGAATTTTAAAAATTGGTCAAAATTTGACTTTTTCACCCACCGCGGACCTGTCAAATTAATCAGTTTTTTCCAGATTGTAAAATTGGCCAAAATTTGACCTTTTCCACCACAGCAGCTGGCAAGTTAGTTGGTCAAGATTCAATTTGTGGACAATTTTTGTGAAATTTAAAAATTTGGTAAAAATTTGACTTTTTCACCCACCGCGGACCTGTCAAATTAATCATTTTTTTCCAGATTCTAAAATTGGCCAAAATTTGACCTTTTCCACCACCGCGCAGCTGGCAAGTTGGTCAAGATTCAATTTGTGGACAATTTTTTTGAAATTTAAAAATTTGGTAAAAATTTGACTTTTTCTCCCACCGCGGACCTGTCAAATTAATCAGTTTTTTCCAGATTCTAAAATTGGTCAAAATATGACCTTTTCCACCACCATGCAGCTGGCAAGTTGGTCAAGATTCAATTTGTGGACAATTTTTCTGAATTTTAAAAATTGGTCAAAATTTGGCTATTTCACTCAATGCAGACCTGTGAAATCAATCAGTTTTTTCCAGATTCTAAAATTGGCCAAAATTTGACCTTTTCCCCCAGCGAAAGTCAATATTATTGACTTGGGCGCTGTGAGGTGGTGACGTCACCGATTGTGTAATCGTCTATGCAAGTAAACAAAATCCCATTCAGTTGTATCGCTCGCTTCTGCGCTTTCAAAGTCTTACCATTGTTTTCTCTAAAATCTGCTCCACTAAATCAGAATTAGGAGCAATACAGATACAGATAACTCTCTGTTGAAGTATCTGGTAGATTTGATGGCTCTATCCCACAGAGAAGGCGGTTCAATAGGTATTTTATACATACTGAATTCCTTGCTTCACAGTATTGCTGCAATTTGTTTTTGGTTAACAAATTGTCGCTAGTTAAAGTAATTACTGCCATGTTACGCTTGATGAGCCACAAGACTTTACCGGAATCCAATAGCAAAGCAACAGTTGATTTATTAAAAAAGTTCAATGACCATAATTGTGTGACTGTTTTCCCAGTTGAGAAAAGTAGAGTAAGATTTTTCGTTACTCCCCCTGATAGCGCCCATACCTCATGCATTCCATCAGTTAGCAAAAGAGGGTGTAACGTAAATCAATGGAAGAGCAGTGTCTTTACGCACGCGATAGTTTTTTACCACAACCCAATGCTCCAGGGGGAGGTCTCCCTCATAACTCAAAGGGCAGCTATTTATTTTTCTGCTCCAGGGCATGAGTGATGGTCCAAATCTCACCCTTTCGTGTAAAAAACACAGCGACCTCTGAGCTCTGCTCGCTACTAACGATTCATCATAAGTGATGAGAATTCAAGCGATTTTTTAACATTTTCTTGCACACTTTGAAGCAGGGAATTATATATTACCAAAACTACAGAACTTACAGAGATCAAGGAATCTAGTCAACCAAAATTTGACGCCTATATTGGGCAAAATTCAAAACAGGAAAAGAGGAGCGATTTGGGTTGCTTTACATTGGAAGATGCAATTGCGCAACCGACTTGTGCATCGCCTACGTCACAGAATTCGCCAATGTCAGAGAAGGAAAGCTTAAGCGTATTTTTTGGGCGTAAAATCGCAACAAAAATAGGGTAGTTTTTGGCTCCTATAGCGGCTAATTATACGATTATTTTTGTGAAGAAGATATTTTTGGCATCCTGAAGTGTTAAGCTTTCCATATGCTTTAAGATATGCCGTCGAGCTGTGGATCACCTTAAAGTTATTCCCCAACATAAGCCAGGCTTTTTGTAAGAAAAAAGTCACAGACCTACTCTAAGTTAGATTAACCCATCGGTCACCGAGCGAAAAGGTTGGACAGGTCGATAGTTGGGAGAGGAGGCACAATATGTGGTCCGATTCACCTGTTCCTTAATAACTACGATATATTGGCATTTATGCCGTACATAGAGCGTACAAGACCTTTGGTATTCGTTTGTATCAAAGCAGGAGGCGCTCGAAAGTCCAAATGATTCAACTCACCTGTTACATTGAAAGTTAATCAGCTATAAATGCGTTTACGTTGCCTAATTGAATGACAGACGCATTAAGCCACAGAATTGATTTTGCTGCTACTATTCGCGGATAACTGTTTCAATAGATTTAGTCTGGAATTTTAATTCCATCCCACTGACACATCCCATCATTCAAAGACGCTAATACCTCGGAAAGTACTAGAGGTGACACACCCCCCCCCCAGATGGGATTGAATCACTAATAAGAACAAGGCGGTCTCGAACCAAAGTGTCGCCTGGTTGCGCGATCACGTGCTTTATGATGAAGTTTGGCAAAATGATGATTAGAAAGAGAAATGCACCGGAGAACAGTGTTATACAAAATTACTGAGTGTGAAGTAAATCGGGTTTAGTGTTTTAGCCAGCGAGCATTTACGAAAGTGTAACCGAAATGTATGAAAAAATCATCCATCCATTGGACCGCTAGTGTCGTCTGCCCTCGCAAGTTGTGATGGGTCAAAGGGGACATGAGGTCCCAAGGTCACTTGGTTCACAAAGGTCACATGGGACACAAAGGTCACAAGGGGTCATAAAGGTCACATAGGGTCCAAGGTCACCATGGGGTCACAAAGGTTCACATGAGGTCACCCAAGTCACATGGGGTCACCGAGGTCCACATGGGGGTGGCACTGATGGTCACAGGTGGTCACCGAGGTCACATGGGGTCACCAAGGTCACCCCCCCACCTGCCCCAACGCACCCAACCCTGCCCAACGCCCCAACCCGACCCCAACGCACCCCACCCTTCCCCCAACGCAAAAAACACCCTCTGCACCCTCCCTGACACAACCACCCATCCAATAGCATTCCCATCTGAACGTGCCTGGCCACACTGATTTGTGCAAGGGAGCAGGTCATGTGAGGTCACCAGGTCGCATGAGGTCACAAGGTCACACAAAGTCACCAAGGTCACAAGAGACCACCAGGGTCAAAAGGTACACCAAGGTCACATGAGGTCATCAGGTCACCTGAGGGTCACCCCGCCCCTCACCGACACACCCCACCCTCCCCGACGGCACCCTACCCCGAAGCACCCTACCCCGACGCACCCTACCCCGACGGCCACCACCACGACCCTACCAATTGCACACCACCCCGATCCCTCCTGACGCACCCCACCACTCCCCGACGCACCCCACCTCGCCACTTACCCCCCACCCTGCCACCTCCAACACCCCCCCTCCCCACTCCATATGATCACACACAAGATGTATGGTATAGTAGTTTTCATGTAGCAAAGGAATTTGCATATCAGAGTACCATTTAGCGATACACGCCAAGTAGGCATTTTTAATTAGCTCACTGGCATACATACTCCGCATGTATCAGGAAATTTCAAATTGCAAAAAAGAAGATGCGACCATAATGGGTTGTCGTGCAGTGAAGGAATTTTGCATATCGATGTACCGTTTCAAAAATATAGCAATTACGCTGATTTTTGCATATCAATTAGATTTTGCATATTGTAGTTCGCACGAAAAATGCCCACCATCTAATCAGGTTGATAACTCTTGAAACCCGCTCCTTCCACCAAGGTACATCATTATACGCCTTAGTACAGAACTCCAGATAAATTCGCACAAAGCCTTGTGGGGAAGGGTTGTCATTTTGACCGGCCAAAAGAAGCTAATTAATATTAATGATATGCAAATAATGCAGCAAAAAGCTACAAATAATATTTTTCGACCTAACTTATCCCCCTACCAAGTGTGAAGTAAATCGGGATAGCGTTTAGCAGCAGAGCATTTCAAAAAAGGTTAACGAAATGTCTGAAAAAAATAGCCAAATAAGTAATAAAATTCATGAATATGCAAAGAATGCAGCCAAAAGCTACACATAATACTGCGGCACCTCACGCTATCATACTATCAAGTTGGAAGTAAATCGGGGATAGGGTTTAGCCTCCTGGCGCCGCGCCCCCCAGAGCCATTTTAAAAAGGATTAACGAGTCATAGGACAACATACGGACGGACGGACACACAGAATTTGACTAGTATGTGCCTCACATGAACATTCGTTCAGGCGACACAAAAAAATGGATGTGACTGTTCTATGCTAGTATTCGCTTTGGTTATATTCAGCATACATAAGGTTATAACCATCCACACACTGACCAAGAAAAAAACTTAAGTTCTTTATACACAATTTTCCTTAACATGAGGGTAAGATTATCTCCAGCATAACTGGGCCCCACATGACTGTGCATCTTTTTCCTTAGTTCTTTCCTTCATATATTATACCATCCAAATGGTCATATCTCTAATCATGACTATCAGATTCCGTTAGCCCTCATGTTTTCTCTTTTAAATACCACATCATGGTCCAAGTGCCGTCTCCATCAAAAGCCTGTCAAACCAATTAGGACCCAACTTAACGCGCAGCTGTTTGAACCCACACAAATGTCTTCTTTTCTTTTAGAAACAATTTTAAGCAGTGGCAACACAATTTTGAACAACTGATATAAGTAGGGACATGCAAGAGGCTATCATGTCTGCAAAAATGGGACACCAAATTTGTGGGAATCTTGCCATATAGCTACAAAGGTGTGATTTGTATGTTAAGTGCCCTCTATATTGCAAAGTTTCATGAAAGACGTGGAAAAGAGATTTTTAAGAAAAAACACAGTTGCCCGAGATGAAAATTCGTAAAATTTACAAAGAATAGTAGTGGGACTAATTTCCAAATCAGTTGTCAAAAGTGTGTCGCCGGCTATAATTTTTGTTTTATTCTGGTTTTGCCATCATAAATGAGATGTTCAAACAGCTGTGATCAGATCATATAAAAGGTTATCTGTACCATCCATCTGCACAGCAAATTTCTGTCAAATAGCTTACCTTGTTCCTCTCTTTAGTATACACAAGGTCTTGTCCAGGGTTATTTCCATCAAAGACCTGGCCAACAATTGGTGGTGATCTGTCTACTACAATTGGAGAGTCAGCCCAAGAACTGTTGCGCAGGTCAACTGCAGGTAGGGAAAAAACACAACAATAGGTGTATAAAATACAGATTTCTTCAATAAAATCTATCTTTTATCTCAACATGAGACCATGTTTCACGAGAGAAGGGTCCAGTAGTTTGGCCTTATGTAGAAAATACATTTTTCAGTATAATTTTTGTTTGGCCACTTTGTCAGTTGTTTTTACCTATTTAAACTCAAGAAATTCACAAATGCAAAATCTGGTAGAAATTTGAGTTGCCTGCAATAAGTAGTTTTTAAGATATGAGACTTTTTGAAAGGTGAATGTTACACTTTTTGAAGGACACAATTTTCCCATTTTTGTCCATCAAATGTAACATTCGCCTGAAAAAACAGTATTTTTGTTTGTAAAAATTATCTGAAAACAGGATACTTTGAAAACTGTCTTGATATGAATAAGTGACCTCAAATACATAACATATCTATCAAAAAATCAAATCCTCTCACAAAAAGTAGGTAAAAAATCATCATGTTTGTTGCTAATGTTACTTTTGATGGACATATTGTGTCCATCAAAATATGTAAAGTTTGCACTAAGAAAAAGGGGATTTTAGGTTAAAAATTACATTTCTTTGCCCAAATTTACTTTTTTTTTAAAAGGTACAAATTATACTGCCATGAGGTCTTTCCAATTAAAACCGGTAAAATGCCCCAAAATTACATCTGATACTTGAAATTACACATTTATGTAAAATCGGGAAGATTTGGACCCCTCTATCGTAAAACATGCCATGAACAATCCTAAAGGATCTATTTCAAGAACAATAGGCATTTTCTCCATAACCTGTGCTGGTATCTGAATGACAAATCCTCTTCCGGTTTCGAATCACTGGGCGATTTTGAAGCACCACTCAGAAGAGCTTTAGCTACAATAGAGTTAGCTGTTGGTCTATGGTAAAACTGACTGAATGTAGAATTAGAGGACCAACCAGCAGCTTCAAGAATATCTCTTGAAGAAATTATGACAAGCAGACGATGCTGCTCCTCATGTTGAATGTGTTTGAACTGATTTGTATCCACAACAGCCATTCCCAGAATTTCTAATATCCAGCGACTAACTGAAGAAGAAACCACCTTCCTGTGTAGTTTCTTGTGACTAATCAGCAATTGGTTTTCTGTGTCTTTTGGTACTCAAGTTCGTCAATAATTTGAAATTGCTGTGACCGGACATAGTCTTTGTCCTCAAAAACCTCAATGCCAGTATATTTCAGAGACTGTCCTGGTCTATGCTGCTTGTGTAGTCTGGATGGTATCAATTTCAGAGAACTTAGTGAAACTACCAGATCTCTTACGTCAATATGAACCAGAGATGACACTTAGCCAATGTCACTAACCCTAGCAAATGGACACTTATTAAACTCAGTACTCCCCGTGTAGGTAAATCTCTGAGGAACTTCAGAACTGGTTCAACTTCCCAAGTCACTGTGTATTTGGGTCTAGGGGATATTACGCGTTGAAAAACTCTTTCATTCCAACTGACATATTTCATGACACTGGCCTATTGGATGACGTTCTACCTTTACATGGTAAAGGGATGTTGCAGATCTATAAACCCCAAAGGTCCTGTAACTCAGGCCTTTGCTTTTTTCTCACTGGCTACTAAAGATTCCATGACTTCATTTATAGGTGCTGAAATGGGATCACAATGTTTCTTCAGCCACACCATGCTCCCCAGGCAGACTGGTATTGTCTATGTGTGGATGCTCTACAACTATCCAGCATGACTTCTGTAACATTTTTAAAACCTTTTGCTTCAAGTTGTTTCTGCAGACAAGCCACGCCGCTAAGTGAAGTGACTTGCTCACTGGATGAAAGATTTTTTTAATTTAAAAAAAATGGAAGTGGGTTCAAAAATGCAATAATTAAAAAAACAATCCTGCATTAGCATTTTTCTATAAAAAAAGAGTGTATTTGTATTTGCATTTTCAGATTTATCTCAGCAACTTGCTTTTATTTTTTTTTGCCTTATTAAAAATTTGCTAATAGAAGCAAATATGGTAACATACACAACATACACAAGTCCAACATTGGCAATATAAAAGCGAGTAGGATACCATTATTAACAGCTCGTATCTTGACCCATGCTGGATGCCTATGGAATTATGAAGTTGACCAGGAAGTGATTGCCCAGCGAGTCCACATCAAAGTGCCTCATCCAATGTAGATGGTATTTGTCTCGAGGACTGCGGCCCAGCGAAATCAACAGCAACGTGAGAATGCGGATCACTGTGATATGAAACATAATAATAATAACATTAACCAATGTAATATTAGAGTGAAAATTTGCAGTATTCGGGAGGCTTCCATTGGCAAATCCATTCAGGCATGTGATTGGCATCCCCAAAAAAAAGAGGAAAAGGATGAGGTTTACACGGTAATTCCGCGGCGAAGCACGCGTACGAGCGCCTTGGCGCGAACCCTACCCGGGTGTGGGTCCAGGGGCCCGCCTTAGGGACCCTGGTGGGGTCCAGGGCGAAGCCCGCGGTCTGGGTCCAGGGGGCGATTGCCCCGAGCTCCTTGGATTTCCGATTTTTTAAGGTCCTCAGATACCCCATTTGAATCATGAAAGTATTATAAAAATTATTGCATTCTGACAGAGTCTTTTTATTTTCTTAATGTTTCATCCCTGTACACTTGATACACAGGATAAGATTCAAATAAAGTTCTGAATGTCATTTTGCTCAGTAACCTATGCACTAAAGGTTTTTGACAATCACTTTTATTCAGAAAAATGTTAAAATCATTTTCTTCAGTCTGTTTCAGAGTTTTTTAAAAAAATGCCTCTAAAAAGACAGATACAGGGCCTTTCCAATGTTGAGGTTTATATCTTTTGTGTACACATACATTTTAAACATGGCTCCTCCTGCCCATATAATTTGAACTACATGTTCAATATGGATAATATGAATCCACTATATAAACTAATAATTCAAGATTTTGAGAAGGATTCGGATGGCATCCAACGATTATGCAAATGAGGTAGGACTACTTGATTAGCATATTTGCGACAAATCTTTTCAGAATCTGCTTAGCTAATCTCTTTAACAAGGTGGATGACAAAGCACTTTGGGTAGCGTTATGGATGAATTTATTCTGCCACCACTTAAGATTCGCACCTTTACATGCGGTTTATTTCGTTAACGTTGACGAATTCGTAGTCCTGTGGCCGATACTAATTCTTTCCCTTCTGTCCTTCCGTCTCATATTCCATCCATTGCCACTTCCATGGATTTGACACATTAGATCTTCGTCTTCGTCGGTACTCCAACTTTGAGCATGCTCAAATATATATGTATCTTACAGAAGTCATGATGATACGGAGAAACTTTCCCGAAAACTTGTATAAATTTACAGTTGTACGATCGCTATAACTTGCATAATCTCAACAAAACATGGCGGCAGTCGGCCTACCCCGCAATTGGCATGACTGACTCTATGAAATTGTGAACTCGGACACCTACAAGGGGACGAGGTTTTACTCTCTTGTACAATAGTAACAGTACGTGTTTGCCTAGATTTTCCCGCTCAAGCGCTGGTGTTTGATTTGCTCAGAGTTGGATTTCTTTCCTGCGATCAACCAAACAAATCCGCTGAAATACAGTGAGGACTCGCTGAACTTTTTTGTACAATGCGAAATAGCGGGAAGAAACTCGGAAAAACGCGGGAGAAAGTTTGAAAAACGCGGATTTCAGCGGAAACGCGGATTTCACATCCTGCCTATTCAGACCTAGTGTCATCCAAGATCTGAAATTGCATAAATTAGTATACCTTAACATTCTTAATCAATCAGTTTTCAAAATGTATTGCTTGGATATTAATTTGTTTATTTCAGTGATATTTAAGATAACTGACCCAGCTCCACGCTAGCTGCAATAATCCCCAGCTCAGTGTTGTAGGTAACGTTGAAGATGCGTTTCCACACTGTTGGTGTTGTGTCAATGATGTTGTTTCTGTATGGCGAAAATGGTGGGGCCATAGGTGAGCCAAAGTCAACCTTGTTGATGGCACGATTGTGAACGAAGTATCTTCCATCTGAAAACACAAAGACAAAATGAGGTTACTGTAATGTAGTGTTCACCAGCATATCCAGGGGTTGAGTGCAAATGTGTGCCTGGTTGAGTACTCAGGCCTCCGGAGCTGATTTGAGACCACAAAATTGGGTTCTCCGGAGATAGTTTTTCCCAAAATTTCTGGAAAATAAGCGCAATTTACCCCTCATTTCTCCCAGTTCTACTCTTTGAGTGTTTTTTTTTGAATAAAAATTGGTAGAATATGGCTTTGGGACATGAAAAGAGGTCTTTGGAACTGAAAATTGGTCCTAAATTGGTAATGGGGCCCTGGAACTGAAAAAGAGCCTGAAAAATGAGGTATTAATGGCACATACCCATACTAACCCACCCCACCCCCCCCACTCCCCATGGATTGTAAGTGAAAACACTAATGATGTTTTCAAAGGTAGAGAAAGAAACACCATCCGCATACTGAAACATAGGGAACAATTATTTAACATGGACATACACAACATGCCCAAGCGTGAACCCCTGGAAAAAATCCTGGACATGCATCCACGCCTGGGCAGGGAATGGAACCCCGACTCTTTCGCATCCAAGGCAAATGCTCTAACCACTAAGCTACTCAGCCCGCCCTGATAAACGGCTTTGACCAAAGAATCGGCAGTATCAGTCATGATCTCGTGTACTAGTGTGTACCGTTATAGCTATTATCCCCCCTCCAGTGTACGATGCCTAGTTCCTCATATGTCTCTCTACGCTTATTACTTTGGTATATTAGACTTCGGGTAGCAATCAGAATTGATCTCGCACCCTGCTGTCTTGTCCCTGTGTGTCATTCTGTACTGTATACCCGTATCGTCAGCATTATACTTTGCTTTGTTACAGCCCCGTTTATCAGGGCGGCCTGAGTAGCTTAGTGGTTAGAGCATTCGCCTTGTGTGCGAAAGGTCCCGGGGTTCAATTCCTCCCCAGGCGTGTGATGTCTAGGATTTTTTTCCAGGGTGTTCACCGGCTATGGGCATGTTGTGTAAATGCCATGTTAAAAATATGTGCCCATGTTCTAGTATGCAATGCGTGTTTCTTTCTCTAAACCTACACATATAATATATATGTTTTAGAAAATAATGCGTCCAAGTATCAGTAATTATCTCGGGTACTAGTGTGTATCGTTCGATCTAACTATATATCCCCCCTCCAGTGTCGTGCGCTAGTTCTCATCTACCTGTATTAACTTGTAATATTAGAAGGCGGTAGCAACACCACACATGATCTCGCACACTGCTGTCTTGTCCTGTGGTGTATGTCTGTAACTGTATACCCGGAGCGCTCAGCCATTACTACTTAGGCTTTGTTAACAGCCCCGTTTATATCAGGCATACACCACAAAAAAGTAGCTTATTGAGTTAGAGCATTCGCCTTGTGGTGCGGAAATGTCCGGGGTTCAATTCCCTGCCCATGCGTGGATGTCCAGGATCTTTTCCAGGTGGTCACGCTTGGGCATGTTTGTGTATTTCCATGTTAAATAATTGTTCCCTATTTCTAGTATGCGATGCCGTGTTTCTTTCTCTACCTTGAAAATAAATATATGTATAGTAAATGCGCGGGCACAAGTATCAGTCATTATCTCGGGCACAGTAGTAATGTGTACGTTATAACTATATAATATCCCCCTCCAGTGTACGGATGCGCTAGTCTCAGACCTATTTTCTCTACTGATGCCTACTTTTTTGTTCTGGGCACCCTGGTAGCAGGCATTCGGGATATGTTGCTGTTTTGTTAGTAGATTTCTAATGTAATGGCGAAAAAACATAGTATGACTTGATTGGTAATAGAATTTGTAATCGGTCATATAGCGGGCAGAATTTGCTATTGGTATACACACACACAACACACGACACACACACGCACAACACACCTTACAAGAAGCTACATTGTGGAGTTTCACTGAAAAATCTCTCAAAAGACACTTTTTTAGACATTTTTTTCACAGAAAAATCACTTTTTTCCAAAACTATAGTAAGGAAAGATTTCAAAACCTATATATTTTAAGACGTTTCTCTTACAAGACACTTTTTTAGACATTTTTAAGATTTTTTTCAATTTTTTTCAGTTTTTTTTTTCATTTTTTTTTTTTTTAGAGTTTTTCTCACTTTTCCTTAGCCAAGAGGATTGGGGCCGCCAAGCAGGCCTATATAGGTTACTAAACGAAGAAATCCGCTTTTTCTTCCTACTCTTTACTTAAGTGTGTAACGGAATAAACCTCAATACAGATTAACAGTTTTATTCCTTATAGACAATTCGAACATATACTCTAGTAAAATACTCCACATGAAGAAAAAATAAACACCCACAATGTAAAATACCGCCATCAATGTCGCTCTTATACCAGAAATACTACTCCCACAATGTATCGCTAGTAAGTACGTACGAAACACAACCACACCCCACAACACACACGTTCTGGCTACTTTCATGAAAATTGTGGTCATTCACAACATACACTAGATCATATGTCAACATTTTTCATTTACACTTTTTAATCAAAATGCAGAGAAAAACTGGACTGAAGAGGTATTATGCCATCCAAATTAAAATAAATTCGTCCGCATGCTTCACCGATGCAACAGGGACTCTCTTTCATGCATCCTTAATCATCGAATTAAAGAAAGTGATGCAAATGTCCTGGTTCACTTTTCAACATAGCTTACCTTCCAACATTACTCGTCACCAATCCTCATGGCTCCACTCTGATCATCAAAGAGATGCGCATGGGGATCCCTGTGTTCATCACTAACCTTCATACCACAAATCTCTTCTGTGCCAACAGCCCATGTGTAACCAAAGATACCAGTCCCTCATTGTCATGATAAAGTTTCCCAATTTTGCTGCAATTTTAGAAATGCCAATTCACAAGCATTAGTGCTTCACAACTCAATTTCAAAATCAAAATCTATTAAATACACTGTCTTTTGGACAACACGGTTAAGAACACAAAGTTTATAGGGTAAACAGTCACGCAAATGCATGGTCCTAATCATGTATCATAGCTCAATATTCTGTCAACCATGTGAGAAACACAAGCATACATGATATTGCTAAAGGGATGTAAATGATTGAAAAAAATATATTCAGACATAATGAAATGGACCCTTACTAAATCACTTCATAAATTGTGAAAAAAAATTGGATGTTGCCTATAAAAACAGAAAAACCAGCTGAGTTATCAGGCAATTCCGCAAAGGAAAATCAGCTGTTGACTCCCGGCAAGATTTACATATTAAATTGGAATGCACAATATTACTCATATTTGTTCTCAAACTACAATTGTAAAATTCTAGAGGAAACAAAATCTTTTTATTTCTGGCCTGACAACTAACAACAATACACCTAAGGCCAAAAATACCAGAATTTGTTCATGTAGAACTTTGAAGGGGAGGGGGTCAATATACACTCTTGTAGTAACACACCCGGAGTCAGGGATTGTTTACACATGTCCAATATTCTTTTGATGGAAAATGACACTTAAAAAAATATCTTTTGGATAGTCTACGGGCTGATCTCCTGAAATCAGAGGCCGTTCAGCAGTTGCTTCGCTGATGGCTTTGTGGACTACTCACACTCTGTTTAGTAGAATCCTTTTAGGATATATCTAGTCACATAAAATGACAGATACAGATGGAAGACCCCTTAATTGTATCCATACCAGCTACCTCTGTATAGCTTCCGGGTGTACATCATTCAGTTCAGATCTTCATAATCCTTGAAAACAGTATAGGACCCTCACCTCAATGATTACTGTGCTTCTGCAAAAAAATGGTAATATTTTAATACAAAACAGAAATTTCATCATTTAAAACACGCTGAATTAAAAGAAAATAAAACTGGTCGCAGGAAATTGTGTGTTGCCTGTGATACAATTAATATTAGCACATTTTTTTGAAGGCGCCCCCAATTGTTCAAAAATTTGAGATTTTTACACGTTGGATTGGTAAATGGCTATAACTATACCTGTGAATGTTAAGCTCGAAAATGTCTATGTGTCACAAACGAAAGGAAGTTTGTACTAAAATAATTTATTATCGGGGATCCCCGATATAATGTCTGACGGCTGCTGGAAAAGCCCTTCCAATGTGAAAATAGCCGGGAAATAGCGCCATGTACGTGTCTACGGCACATCCATTAAGTTTTTTTTTAATAGTTCGGGCAGTAAGTTAGAGGTTATTTTTCCGAGTGGCACTATTTCATCATGGACGGACATAAAACGTAGCATTTCCAGCTCTGCCGTTAAGTCCAATCTAGGATCCCCATTCTAATTAGAAATCGCTTATTTGGTGATACATACGCTTTTTTTTAGCAATTCCCGTTGGCAGGGTTAAAAAATGGTTTACTGGACAATTACCAACTAACTGTGCAAAATATCAAATGTTTGAAAATTGGGGCGCGCTTGCAAAAAATGTGCCAATATTGCATTGTTAATGCAAGATAATCAATCATTTTTTGGTTTTGGGCATAGTCTAAAGGACATTATTAAAAATATATATTAATCATCACATTCTAACACACAAGATCACAGTGATGGCTTATGTAATACAGAGGAGAACTGTGTGTGTAAGAGCGATCACCTGTTATAATTGATCGTGTTCCAGTGTTATGATATGTGAGCCAGCCTTCAATACCCACTGTTATCTGATGATATTAAGGCTTGCCATAAGCATCTATAGATTAATCGCCTGGTGCATTTGTTTTCATTGGTAGCTGTCCACCAATCTATACTACTCATTTTGCAGGCCGTTTGATCGGGCAGCCTGGGATAAAGCTTAGTTGGTAAGAGCACTGGCCTTTTAATACCAGAGTATCACAGTTCGATCCTGGCCAAGGCAAATCTCTTGCAGTTCCAGATTATGTGTTGGGTATAATCACTGTTTACTCTTTTAACATGCGCTGCGCTCTTTCATTTCTCCTCGGAATGACATTATCAAACCTTCATTTAGTGAAACATCCACCACATTGACACAAGAAATCAAATTAATTAGACCAAAGGGCTGAAAATGAGCCTTCTCATACTCTCGGCGCACATCCCCGTACCTAGAGCTTATCATTTTCCATTTTCCAACCACTCATTTCTGGTTTCTCAATATCAGTTGTCCAATGGATCTACATAACCACCAGCCCACGAATGGGGGCTGATGATAGCAATTGATCGAAACTAGTATATGGGATGAGAGCACAACATTTTCAGTTCGTCGTTTCATCTGGTAGTGCAGGGCCATTGTTATTAATCCATGCATGCAGTTGAAAATATTTTCATGTGTATTACTTTCCCCAATTTTGCTTGTAAGCTATTTGTTTGACAATCCCAAAAAATTAAGCTACAAAACAAATGCTGTGGCGCTCTCTTGGGACCACGTGTTGCCTTACATAGGCAGCTGCAATAGGGAGACAAATGTGAAAGTACTTCACTCGCGATTATCTGCAGAGGTACTCATTACTGATTGACGCCGTCTGTACATTATGGAGTACATTATATGATTGCTACTACTAAGAAAACTGGCTGCTTTGTATGGCTCATGTACTTCCAAGAACTTAGCTGTAGGCCTGCATCAGATAATGCTCAGTGAGTCCTTGGAATGAGTTAAGAGTAACACTGGAGCACTTAAGTTTCTGGGTTACACGGCAAGTAAGAATCGCTGTTAGGGTCTGCAAGCAGTGACAAGCTTACCAACTAAACTAAAGGGAGAGTGTGGCCTAGCAGTTATGGTTGCTTTGCCTGTGGGTGGGGGTGCCGGTGGCGGGACATTCTACCAAAAAAAATACATCGGTCCCTCGGACCGCTTGGTCACCTGCCGTCGCGGTTAAGTTGAATGATAGGCCTAATATGACTTTGACCTTAATATGTGACTTGGAACCTCATCAACAAATGAGGGTCTCATGTTACTCCATAAACCAATTTTGGTTTCCAATTGAACTAATTTTACATTTTCACAGCTATCTTACAACTTACTTACATGACCTGACCTTGTATGTGACATTTGACTCATCAACAATGAGGGATCCCTGTTGCACCTATGATCAAGTTGAGTTCCAATTTAACTTCAACTTTTAAATGATGTCAATTTTACATTTCAGCCTTTGACACTTGCCTCACAATGACCTTGACCTTGGTATTGTGAACGTTGCCTAATCAAAATTGGGAAAAAAGGGGAGAAAGCCCATGTTCACCAATGATTCAAGTTTTGTTCCAATGAACTTCAACCTTTCAAACAGACTGCTGTCAATATTACATTTTCATGCCCTATTTACAACTTGACCTCACATGACCTTGACCACACTTAAAAACAAATGGGGGATTGCCATGTTCACCTGTGACTCCGTTTGGGTTTCAATCCATCAAAGTATGAGGATATTACAGGCAAATGTTAACCTTTTTTCACAACAGACAGAACAACACAAAGACAGCATCAACAACAACAACAGACTACAGGGGACAAAGTGGATCCCTATCGTGTCTTCCTGCCTTAGGCAGGCGACACAAAAATCCCTGGGTCAGTGAATCCCGGTGGGTCCACTTGCTGTGGGATTTTATTTCGGGTACGAAATCAATTACTGGATTTGATCTGTAATACCAGCTATTGATTAAATCAAAGATCAAATAGCTCTCCTCCATGGTTCACTTGGATTGGGCAAATGGATCATGAGCCATTCCCTTTCTTTCGATGGGACATTAGCCGTCGGTCCCCATGTACATCAGGTCACAATTGTACTGTCCTCGCGTCTTGTCCGAATAAGAGTAGGGTGAAAACCCCTGACTGGTCCAATCATTCCCCCGGCTCAAAAAGTGGCCATGTTAGGAGCGTCCGAATCACGGATACCCGTCCTCCGGATCAACATCTCACTTTTGAATAAATCCTGACCACCACCACAAACCCTTACCCAACTACTTGCTAGCATACGCAAGACAGAACCAACTAAACAATATATACCTATGATTATATAAGTGTGTTGTGGTCACCGCATTCATGAAGCATAGTCTTCTCCTTCTCTCCATTCTTCAGCGACCCATAGTCCACACCTGCTCCTCATGGCACACCTCATCGCCCCTCGGCTGCATGTTCCTATGATCCGGGAAGGGAGGGTGTGTCATCAAACAAAACGTCCTCTAGTGCAGATAGGCTTCAGAGCCTACGTAGTTGCTGATGTGGGATTTATGTAAGTACAGTGTGTGGTTGTGTAAGTAAAGCTACATCATTGTGATTGAACTGGGGAATGGTATGTGCACCCATTGTTTCCCAGTTGTAAAAGTAACCGTCCTGCGGAGGAAATATCAACACCATATAGGCAAAAAAGTATCTCAACATGTTTTTTGGCTAAAACTATGTCTATGAATTGTTGGTATACATGAAAAATGGTGTATTATTAGAAATTCACAATATGTGCCATGTGTATTAAAGGCACAAATTTGTTCTTTTTTAAAAAAAAAAAAAAAAAAAAAACTTCACACAATGACAAAAATGAACTATAGTGTCATCCGTTCCACTTTTATTTGTATGGTTCCAGTCTTTACATCCCATACAAATTTGGCAAACTATATACAAATTCATGAATCGCACGACTTGGTACTCTTAACCAGTGTTTATCACATTTTGCTCGCAATGGTCAGTATGAAGATTAAAATGCTCAATTGCAGAAGGAAAAGAGTGTGTTGTTACTAGACCCATCTGCAGAATTTTGTATCGTCTAACATGTCACTACACACTCCCCACAAAAAAACATCAACTTTCAAGAGCTTGTTGCACAGTGCTATCTAATGCACAGTCAGTTTACTACGAATGGTACCACCACCCGTACATGGAATACGAACTCCTGTGAACCCGTTAGGGTGACGGGTTTTTGTTTTAGTACACTGATTTCCAATTTGATGACACCGTTTATCATTAAGAAAAAGTCGAGTATCACCTAAATGTAAAAAAGTGGCAAAATTTCACCCGCTGGGAGCTATGCGCTAAATCTAATTTTAAATGCTTGCGGCGTGGGAAGATGAGACAACCTCTTTTTTTTGCCTAATTATATATAAGTATACAGTTGTCACAAAAAAACCTCTCGGATGTTTTCTCGATCAGTTTTGTGCCAGTCAATAATTTTGACATTTTCCTCCATAATACACATTTTTTTTCAAATTAACATTATTACCATCATGATTTCTTCTCACCCATAAACAGCAAGCAGCTCACAGATACGAGTGTCATAATCATAGTTAATAGCTCAAGCACTGGGGCGACGCAGCCGCACAACTCTCAGCGCAATAATCGGATCTTTAATAAAACCCACAAAAGTCATGATAACCTCATCTGTCACCAGCTTCCTTTCTTAACGACCAGTGAAACATCTCCAAGGGGTCCACTTAGAATTACAATAAGGTTTAAAATAATGTAATACAAATGGTTTGGTGGTTTGGTAAGATTAACTCCTGCATAGGTGTTTTTGTACTACAATTACGTTTTGGCGTGGTGATAAGCGTAAATTGTGTCCAAAGTCCTTCAAAAACACATTATGTTTTAATAAAGTCATCTAACTGAAGCCTGATTTTCCTTTCCAATGATTGACTGAAACCATATGCCAGTTCCCTTCTAGAAGTGGAATGCCCCAAATTACCATAATTACACGCGCCTAAAAAAGAAATGGTCTGACCAGTGACCGCCAGGTCACACCCTGTCACCTTAGCTCTTTCTTTTCCGTTTTTTGGCTCAAGCCCACACGGAACGTTGCTACATATCATGCTGTGGGGCGGCCCGGAAGTGGGAAGTCAACATTGGAAAGGAAATCAGGCTTCAGTGTTATATGATTTATAAAACATATGTGTTTTGAATAAATCATTACACTGAACTGATTCCTTTACACCAATGTTGACTGAAACATTATGCGATTAACACCCGTTGATGAATATTTTCAATCAACACAGAGGGACTCCCTCAGACGGAGGTGGGCATGACATATTTCAGAGCAGCAACAAGTTGCAGCCAAAAGGCAGACGCTACACTAAACATAAAGAAACATAGGTTTAAAGGCCTAAACGGCCGAACTAAAATCGGGACATAACTCGTCACCTGACAACGGATATACCCGGGGCGAGGTCACAGTCGGCACCGGATAGGAGACTTTATGATAGTGAAGTTGCGTTTAATGTTGTTTCTGCAAATCGCGCCCACAGCAACGTTCTCTCATTGAGGAGTTTGTACGTTTCTGTATACACTGACGAAAAGCATTGTGGGAGCCTCTCCACGACATAAGACCTCGCAGTTTTCGGCAATACTGATTCCGCGGTGGTAGGCCAATGACGACGAGATGTTACGAACCGAATGGCTCGATCTTGTGAAGCTCCTATCACAGCGTTTGAGTCATTAATTACAGCGCTAATCCATCTACAAATTGTCCCTCTTTCGGTACGCGGACCCATTGGGGAAGCGTATTTGGTAAGCAACAACGAGTCGTTCGTGTCCCTGAGCGGACTAGTTTACGTTTGTAGTACTCCATGGCACTAACGGGACACCACAGGCGATCTTTCCGCACCGAAGAGTGACATGCAATCCGGGTAGATATATACGTAGAGTGTCGGATGAGGATGACTCGTTGCTTTCACAGAAGTCCTCGTCCTAAGGAACGATTTGACCCTGTCCCGAGAGATTCAGACGAACCGACATAGATATATTCTTGATCTCCGAGCATCGTCGCCCAGACAGGCGAGAGCGACCAAAAAGACGTCTTGCATGGTGACATTTTTTATAGTGATGCCTCAGCCAACGGTTCGAACGCAGGCTTCACTAAAAAGTCTAAGACAGTGTTAGGTCCAGGGCGGACCGTCTTCCTGGCCTGAGGTCCTGTGTTAAACATCCCGCTCTAGGAGGAACGATCGAGGCCATCGTCATTAATGTAGATCCGTCTCGAAACCCCTAGGATCGCTAAGATAGCGGACTTGTAATTTCTAACCCGTCGAGGTTTCAAGTCTCTATCGAGCATCAGTGAAAAGTCAGCGATCTAGCTACAGATGCCCCGAGTCGTAGACACCTCTCGTCGCTCACACCCTCGGCAGTAGGGTCCAGACGCCTTAGAGTAAAGTTCCATGGTGGACTTTTTTCCTTCTTCCGCTGATATGGCGAGGCAGTCTCTGCTAAAGCCAGAATCTCGGCATCGCTGCCGGATATGGCCAACGCACGGTCAACGCCAGATGCTCCAGTGACAGACTGGCGCTCCCTTCGTCCGGACCTAGGTTCCGGACGTTCGGTAGACGCAGCTGCAGAGCCGCCAAGCGATCCGCCCATCGACGAAACCAAAGGTGTTTCGGCCAACGAGCGTGATGATGACACGGCAAAAAACGCTTCCACCACCCCCCGATTTTCGAAACCACGCGATATTAAAAGAAATCGAAAACTCGCCGGGAAGGCATAGGCCGTTAACCCCTTCCAGTCTAGTCGCCAGAGCGCGACTGGCTTACACACGCGCCGGGCGTGAGTCGTGGCAGTACAAGAGGGAGCTGGGGTCGATCTGAGGAACATAAATTCCCCTCGAAGATCTCCCGCACGACCTCTCGGTTCAGTATCCGCCATTCCGAGGCCCGTCAATCCTGGCGCGAGCCAGAATCGATCGGCAAGAAAGTTACGGCACCCGGAATGTGTACTGCGGACATCGTGATAGCCCGGTCCCGACACCACGCTATTTAGTCGCATGGCGTCGAAGCACAGGGACCGGGACCGATTCCCGCCCTGCTTGTTGATATAGGCCACTCGACGGTGTAAGTTGTCCGACAGTACTAGGACACTGGAGTTTGGTCACCATCGCCTACGAGTGAGCTATTGTATCTTCCACTGCTCTCAATTCGAGGGATTGAACCTGGGCCTGAGCCTCGGTACGGGATCCACTTCCCCTAGGCGCAAAGTCTAGGGTGAAACCCAACCCCAACCCGACTTGACGCGGCCGTCGTGATGACAATATCGACCGGAGGCGCAGGGAAATAGATTCCCCTGTAGTCAGGTTGGGCGCTGGGGCGGATGAGACCGACCATGCCAGGTGTTCCCGGATCACTAACTGCATTGAGAGGGATCAGACGGGAATCTGGGTGTCTGATCGGCCTGTATGGCCAGCCCGAGAATGCATTTGAAGCAAGCCCTCATATGTCTACATCGACCGTACGGAACAGGTCGACGGACTGGCCATCAAGCCTAAAGGCGAAGCCAGTCTCTAGCGGGGGGTGCCTGCGTAAGCAGCGCCATGGAAGTCGCGGTCCGAATGACAACTTCCACCCGCTCGACCGTCGGCTCTGCAATGCCAGGAAGCAGTTGCAGCCGAGCACCCAGATAAAGGGGCCTCGAGTGGGGTGCCGGGGGTGGTGGAGGGGGTCCGGCTGCCACTGTCGAGTTGACAATGAATGCCCCCCAACCTCTCACAGGGACTTTAGAGCGTTGGGGTACGACTGACTCCACTGTCGGCCGTCGCACTGCAGTCTGACGGACCGTAGATCAGCCAGTCGTCCAGGTACATGCGAGGTTGTGACCCCTGCCGCCTGAGGAAGGCGCCACTTCCCGGGTCACCATGGTGAAGACCCTGGGAGAGGTGGAAATCCAAGGGGAGGCACTCCACGGCGTCGTACGACGGGCCCTCGATTTTATGAAACCGGATCGCGGCGTCGGTCGGATATGTTGCCCCGGGACGTGCACGATAGGCGTCTTTCATAATCCAAAGACGCGCCCAGCCATCCCTTCAAGGACAGCGCAGGATGGACGCGAGGTTTCCATCCTGAAACCCTCTTCGGCGTTGAGTATACGTATGTCAGAGGCTTCAGGTTCCGGGATGGGACGGCCAGGCCCCCGGTCTTATTGGGGGTCTCTGAAAGAACGTCGACCAAACCCCTCGGTGAAGGGGGTGTCGACTGGGGAGATGGCAGCCTTCGCCAAGAGCGCCGCGACCTCGTCCCGAAGAAGTTGAGTCTTCGGTTTCCCCCCCGAAGGGGTAGGTCTCGTGTGGGAAGTCGGCGGGGGTTCCACGGTAATTCCCATCGTTACCACCCTCCCGGTCCGCCATTTCCAAACCACTCTCAGCACCCAACTCTCTTGGTAAATTTGCTTGGCCATTCCTCAGCGTAGAATTCAAGTGGCCGCCCACCGGAGGTGGGTAAGGCCCCTCGCCGAAGGAGAGACCCCCAGCGGCACAGCCCGTGCCCCTCATACGAAGACTTCTTCCTCTCTACCCAGGGCCTTGGCTTTTTGGGAGGGGGTGCGAGTCCTCGGCCTGGCCACGGGCTTCTGGTAGAAGTGCCGGAGCTGCGGCTCTTGGGGTTTGGGTTGCTGAGGGCGGTTCGGCTTCGCCGCTATTGGCGGAACGGCTGGATGAAGAAGGAGCGGGAACGCTTCTCTTCTTTCCGCGCTGAAGATCCCCGAGAGGAGTTCTTCGCCTGAGCATAACCTTGAGCACGCCTGCTCCGACTCAACGCTTTCACCGTCTCTGACGCAAGCGCAGTGAGTCACCGAACGAACCCGCAAAGAGGATGTCCCGCGACTCGGGCCCTTGGTCTTGGAGAGCTCCGAATGCAAGCCGGCGTGCACAGCATGTTCGGAGTGTGAAGCGGCGTTCTCGCCGTCGTTCGCAAGAAGTCAGGCGACGCTCCAAGACAACGAAGCCTCCGTCATTGGCCCGAGTCACTAGCGAGGCTAGGACAGTCAAAGCAGCGGAGGTCCGAGGAGAAAACCCCACCCCCGCCAACGAGGATCTGATGGGTCGTGGGCGAGGCCAGGAGAAGCGCCTATTCTGACACCAGAGGTCACCGCCAGGTCTAGGTGCCTCAACTGGTCCTCCCAGAAGGGAGAAGCCAGCCGGGTGCACCCTTGCTGTGCACTTGGCCTGCTAGGTCAAGATCCATAATCGGGGTCTTCAGGAAGGAGTCGTAGTCCCCTTCGGTATTTCTCACCGACCTGTCCTAAAGATTTCACCGGGTACGATGATAGCTTCTGAGTGACCTTCCCCGGAGAAGCGGCTTCCACAAAGACAACGTCTAGTGGGAAATCGTACACAACGCCTGACCGTTCCGGAGGAGGATGGGGAAGCCAGATTGAGCTGTCCCTCCTCGCACGCCGCTCAGGTGCGCACATTTCGAGGAAGGCCGAGAGACCACGCCGCCCTTGCGCATATCACCACATGAGTGGTGCAATGCGGGCAGATTATCCACCTCCCCTGTTCCGCAGCTGGCGCGGACGTCGAAGGCTGCGAAGAAGTGTCACCTAAGCTGACTCACCTCCGAGCCCGAGTCACCCCCGCCAGCGCTGGTCTTCCGAAACGTCCTCTGCGGCCGGTAGGAGCCCTGAGAGGACGGAGCAGCGCGGAACGAGTGGAGAAGGCGTATGTCCAGTGGCCGCCACCTGGGCAGCGACAGCAGGGCCTCCCGCAGGGACTAAACCAACTGGCATAGGCTGGGCAGCAGAAGCCACGAAGCTCGACTGCCCCAGCCCGACCCTGACCAGGGTACAGACCGAGAAGGCATGGGGTCGACACCACAAGTCCCAGGCACATAAGCCGAAGGGTAGTGGAGCGGGTACCCCGCCCGTGCCCGCCGGCCCGGTACCATGCTGTACCGCCGCAGCCGGCGTGGCTCCCAGAAAGGCCCCAACTTTGCCGCAGCGGCGCGACCGCCACTCAATCTCGAAAGCCGGGTCAGAAATACAGCCCCGCAGCACCTGGGGCCAGCCGGCTGCGCATCCAACGGCGGAGGCGCGGTGTAACTATAGCCTGGAGGGGCTCCCGCATTCGGGAGCCCCGGTCCCAAAGACCATACCAGACTGACCCGCGCCCAGCAGTTCCACTCGACTGGGGAGGGTAATCCACTTACGGATGCGCGTAACCTGAGAAGGGTAAAGGCGCACGGTACTGTGGTCCCTGCAGGGGTAGCCATGACACAGCTGCCCTTCTGGTACGTCCAGAGCCGGGGCACCCCCCGGGTACCCCACCCAAGGCGGACCCGCCGCGGACGCAGGTGCCGGCGGACCAACACTAGCAACCACAGCAGGCCTACCCGCATGAGAGGCCTTAGCCGACCGAGTCAGCTGTGCAACATCTGCGGAGGCCACACCGCAGCGGAGCCCCACTCGCTACTCCCAGCCCCGAAGGCCCGTTGCGGCGAGAGGCGCGCTGCGGAGGAGTCACAGCAATGAACTAGCCAGCTAGAGATTGCGGGGTGCAGCGAGCGTAGTCAAAACCTGCGGCGTCCCGCAAAGGGATACCAAAGCCAGCGCCCCAGGGTTGGCCGTGACAAACCACCCGATTAATGGGCCACCGTAGTCGCGGTAGAAGTGCCCGAAGACCCCGGTACCGCAACTACGTTAGGTGTGGATACCAACGGCGATGGAAATCACCCGGGCGACCGGGAACCACATCACCTCTCCACCACCAACACGAATGCCGCTGCGACCAATCCCCCTGGGGGATCGGCAAGCAGCGCAGACCGCGCCATCCTGCAACCGGAGCAGCCCCTAAGGCGAACCATGCGAGCCAGCGGCCGGTGATATGCTGAGGAGGTCTGTCCCGAATCCACCCCATCAGCGCTTCTCGAAGTAGGCCGTAAGCTACCCCACCTTTGGAGCACCCCAGAGGCAGCACGGCTTCCTTGGACGCACCCCGGACCGAAGCCCGATCACCACCGCCCCACCCCCCTCCCGTGTCGCAGCACTAGCGGCGTACCCCTGCTCAATGTAGCGCCCACTGAGCATCCGTAGTCAAGCCGAAAGAGGACACCTGTCCGGTGCGGGAACATGCCTGTTGCACGTACATAGTGATGGGGGTCCCATTCCCCATTGAAATGCGAAGCCGGCAGCAACGCAGTTGTGCGCCATATGAAACGGGTGTGAGCGTGAGTTGCTAGATGGAATAAGCGTGCGCAATAAAACCGTACAGAAAATAACCAGCGTCCTGGAGGTCTCCGCGTACGCAACGTCAAGACCAAAAACCAACTCGTAACTGATCAACGAACGGTTAAAGAATGTTTTCAAACAACAGTTTCCATATATTTTAATCTAAGTAGTACCAAACATATATAAAATAATACACACACTCAACCCATTGAAAGTGTTCACATACACAGCAAGCCTGCTTAACAAGACTAAACAACTCACACCATATCAAAGGGCAGTCAAGCAGGCAAACACTGGCGTCAATGGCTGCCTTTGTTTACCGTTGTTTTCCCGCTACACAGATCACGTGACCGCACTGGCGGCAAAAAATGTGATACTAAACAACCAAGACTCTTCGCGACGCGTAATAGTCTCCGTTTATTCCGTCCAATTAGAGCTCTAGTTATAAATCCAGTATATATCCAGTATATTTCTCAGATAGATAATGGATAGTAGTAGGAGAATTCCGAATGAGACGACAACTAGCCCCTAATCAAATCTACAGTTATTTTGGCTGTAATATTGCTGAGCTGCGGTAACACGCGTTTTTTTTCCTCCCGTTTTAATAACAGCCAAAACGGAATGATGAAGAGCTAAGGTCGACAGGGTGTTGCCTGGGGTCCCTGGTACAGACCATTCTCTTTTTAGGGGTGTAATTAGCTTATTTTGGCATCCACTCTCAGAAGGGAAATGCATTTTTTTTTTTAAAATTAGGTTAAAAACGCGTGTTTTTTTGTTTTTTGATTTGAAAAATTTTACCCATGTGCAAGGGACTAAAAATAGGGACAAGAGGTGGCCCACATAGTAGTCCCCATTACGTGTTCACATAATAAGAATAAATTACCCTAATTACAGCTGACTGACCTTTGACTTCATATCTCTGGTTTTTGCCCCACATAGACCCATTTCTCAATATATAATTCATAATCAAGTATGCACGTGAATCCATACTGCTTAAAAAACTACAGTAAGTTGAAATAGTCAACAAAAGGTGTCTACTAGAGCATAAAATGACCTAGTGACACCTGAATGACCTTGGACCTCCTTAATTTCCCCCAAAAGACCCATTTCCTCATGTAATAAGCATACACGTATTGACTGGATCCATCACTGCACTAAAATGGTTACCGTAAGTTGAAAAAGTGTCAAAGTGTAACTAATGTTTGACACACAAAGACAGCACACAAATCATGCCAACAAAAGGTCTTTCTGATTACATCAGACAACCTAAAAATGACCAATCATGTGGTAGCAAGGTGGGAAAACGAACCATCGTTAAAGTAAGGGAGGAAAATGTGACCCATATTGCCAGCATATATACCTGCCCTTTTCCACTGATTACCACCCCAAGGTTTGTATGCAGCAGGATTTGGGCTCCAATGAAGTTAAGCAAGCAAGCAAGCAAGGCAAGCAAGCAGCAAGCAAGCAAGCAGCAAGCAAGCAAGCAAGGCAAGCAAGCAAGCAAGCAAAAGCTAGCTAGCTAGAGGTAGTTAAACCAAGTTTTAATCCGGTTTTTGTCCACATCAACGGGGGTGGTCGGATATACCTCACACTCAGCAATACTGCTATGTGAGGATTTATTGGAGCAAAAGGTATTTGACCGGATGCCCTTCTGACGCCCAATCCACGTTTCGGTGGTGGCCTAGACTTTTTGGGCAACTTTGCCCACCATACAAGGCAGCATGTGCTGGATGACCGCCAAGCTCTCCAGAGCTGACACCCTTGTAGGTAGATCTTCTTTTCATTCTACCAGGGTAACCAGCTACCCTCCTCATCAATTTCCTCAGAAAATCGATGAGGGTTGCCGGTGTAGCCGCCGACAATCGGCCCTGGGACAGTAGTACTGGTAAAAGGAAAACCTAAAAGATACCAAGAAATGTAGTTTACTACTTGAAATTAAGTATTTGTTGGCTCAGTTGAATGGGATTTACAGGAGTAATTTCAACCAAAAATTTTGTCTTTAAAAATTCCTCAAAAAATCTCCAGGTCAATCCGTACAAATTAGCTTTATGCACATCTTTTAATATCTTTTATTCAAAATTGAACTTAACCTGGCTGGAACCAAAATCTTTTACAATTTTAGTTTTGGGTCCAATTTAAATATGTCATTTAATATTTCCATAGCTTCACATTGTATATATTTTTTATTTATATTCCCTTGTCAAGACTATACACTATGAGTTACATTAAGCTCATCTACCAATGATACAGTTCAGTGGGTTGTACTTGTACATACATTGGCATGAACTGACCTTGTGTGATCTCCAAAAAGCAGGGGTGTATTTTCTAAATATATTGGTGAATGAAAGCTACTGAACTGTGCCAAGGGAATTGAGATTTTACTAGCTCATAGTGATACACGTTGTATATCCTTGCGTGTAAGCTAATTTACTGCAAGCTTTCCATTCTTATGTCTGTTTTTCATATTTCTATCACTATCTTTTCTACTAAAACAAAGACAGTGATCATCATAGAGCTCATGGTCCCTATGGAGGAGGAAACCTATCCAATGCATAATGCAAGAAAGAAGTGCAAATACCAAGATCTAGTGGCTGACTGTGAAAGCAGAGCAATGTATAAGAAATAAAGGGTGATGCACTATCCTTTATGGGCGAATAATGTGTCCGAGGTCGGGAAAAATAAATAATGCACAAGGCGCAGCCGAGTCCATTATTTTTTTTTTTCCCGGCCAAGGATACATTATGAGCCCATAAATAATACTGCAAACCCGTTATTTCTATTCTATTACCGAAAACAGCGTGATATAATGACAAAATGCATTCGCGACCCATTATTGCAGAATAATGGGCCGTAAACTGACCAATCAGAATGCAGCATTTTCAATAATGGGCAGCAGAGGTAATAGAATTTCCAATAGAAGTAGGAAGCAGAGGTTTCTGCAATACATCAGTCAACAAATGCCTGGCATTCTTGGGCATTCCTAAAGGAAAGATTAAGGCTATAACTGATACAGCAGCCAAAATTGCACTCAGAGCGAGCTATGTCATCTGGCTCAGCAGAAGCTCAAAGGCATTCAGACAGATTGAGCTACAAGCAATTCCAGCAATATGCTCCGAGGGAAGTGGAATGGTTGAGCGCTCACAAAACCAGGTTTTAACCTGCCAAAGTCTGGTCCAAAGCCCAGAGACCTCAGAACACACTAATCTAGACAAAGAGATACTGTATAAGGTGAATTTTCCCTACTAAGTCACCCTCACAGAGGGAGATAAATCAGGAGCGCTTATCTTAAAACGGATAAAACTAGGCTCCGAAGGTGACAGTGCTGGTGTTCTACCACTTAACTATTCCTCCTACTTTTCATAAAACTTTCTGATGAAATTAAAAATCATTTCATTTACAAAATACACAATAGAGTATTTCTGTATGCACTTGAGGAAATATCCACTTACTTGTAAGAGGATCAATAACTTGTTTCACCAGCTCTGCGTCTGTAAATGGCACGATTTGATCACCCCATATTCCTGTACCAAACCCAACACCTTCGTACTGCATGATAATTTCAGAGTCATCCAAGACCAATGCAGAACCACGTATTATGTATGGATGGCTGGTAAACTTGCTATCAGCATCCACTCGCCCGGCTGGCAGGGTCATATCATATGTGGGTATCTGGCACGTTGCTATGGACTCCCCGCCCTCGCTATTTCTCAAATGGACGGTGAAGTACAGAGGAACACCACCAGTAAGTTGCTTTGATTTGAAACAAAATACAAAGTGAAGTGTTAGTGTTGTCTTTATATACAAACACAATAAACAGATCCCTGGTTTTCATAAAATCTCTGTGGATGCACAGAGGAAATAAAGAACATAGCCTACAGATCACTTGTTTGACCACTTGTGGACCAAATTTTCCAGCTTGAAGTTGCTCAGCCAAGGCAGCACGTTTCATCAAGAACAACTATGAGAGTAGTAGTAGTATCACTGCCATGTTGCAAGAACTTAACTGGCCAAAACTAGCTATCAGACGTAAGATTGCCTATCTCTCCTTGTTCCAGAAAGCCTACAAAGGTCACCAAGCCATCCCAGCCTCCAAAACCTACTGCACCCGATAACACATACGCTTCACCAAGAATCTCCACAGCAAAGCTTTTATTCCACTGCAACCATCAAGATGTCTACAAACAAGTCAGTCAGAATCACTGGAATGCTTTTTCAGAGTCTACAATCCAATATCTGCCCTCTATTTTCACAGCTCAAATAAGTGAACTGTATAAATAATTTACAATTGGCACCAATACAAGACATGGTTCATTTTTCCCCACCTGGAGTGTTGAACTGCACTTAACCAGAACCAGAACCACTTTGATGTATACGGGTGAAGTAGGTACTCTAAGTGTGACTATACCGAGTGCCTAAAGACCTCACCAAAATATTTTGCAATAGACTAAGAATGAATTATCCTTGTCGTTATAAAGATTAGGTTATGTGGTTTACTTTGGAAATGTGTACATTTCTCGCCCACATCACATTCTGTCATATTTTACAAAACAAAGTTTTTCTGAGAAATCGCATTCAAAATCTACCGCAACATTTTCATGTCTATACGGTTAAAATGAAGAATAACAAACATCTAGACTTTACTATTTTGAAGAAACATTTTTTAGTCCATATAAACTAGTAGATCCAACATAAAACTACAATTATTTATCTAATTAGGCTTCAGAGTTAATAAGTCTTATGTGAATCCAATATGTATATTGCAAAATATGACGGCATAGTACCCCATTATTTGTTCAATGTATGCAAAATAGATTCACTATGTGAAAAGCTTGTTATGACAGAATGATGGAAATACGTCAAATAGTTCCATGTGAAATTTTTTATTTTGAATCGCAAAATACAATGCTATATCAAACTCGTGTAAATGAATGGCGATTTTAAATACGACAGTATGTGAAATACGGGATGACGATTTTGATCAATGACAAAAATCTGTAATTATAAACTAATCAAAGGAGGAGGCCCGATTTAGTATTGACTTTTGATCTTGATAGATTGGTCTTCACCCCCCAAGCTCCATCTGTAAAGTTCCACGCCAATTAATTTTTTCATTCCATTTGATGTGAGAGCTAAACCGTTATTTTGTAAGCTCCATAGAGTACTGTGTAAAATTATATTGGTCGACCAAAAAGGGGCACATTTTCACTCATACTTCCCAAACCAAACATCCTTAGCTCTAAGCTTTCCCTGTAAATGAGAAAAATCTTAGCTTTCTTGTGATACCAAAATTTGGTCCTTCCGGTAACATCTGGACTTTGGGGACGAGGCTATTGCGATCGGGGCCAAAAAAAACCCCCCCCCATGGACCTTAATTAGGCATCTCGCATTTTGAAACTTTGTAGATGGCAATGAACCCAATGGACTAAGTAATTAGGCGAACTTTCGCCAAAACCTCAAAATGTGAAATACGACAGTATGTGACTGCGTGCGACGATTTACGACACTAACCCAAAGATACACCCATACAGTGAGGCCTGATATATGTCTCCCGAACATTGTTTAGGCAAACAAACATACCCCCCACACACGCACACAAATGAAACCAAGAAAACTGCCGATTTAATCATGTCATCTTGATCTACTAAAGATAGGAATAAAATAATTCTTACAATTTGCAAATACACTGTTTCATTTTTATATGTTTAAATTACAATGATGGTCAACTCATAAGCAAAAACCACAACTTACTCCTATATTTGCATCCTATCCAGTGGGCAGATCTAGAATTGGTAAATCAGGAGTGCATTCAAGGAAATTGTTTAAAACTAATTCAAAAACACATTATGTTAAAATCCTCTAACTGAGCCCTGATTTCCTTCCAATGTTTCCGTCACATATGCATTTCCTTCTGAGAAGTGGAATGCCCCAAAATCCTATTTTAGCACCCCTAAAAGATGAAATGGGCTCGACCAGTGACCCCAGGTTCCCACCACCCTGTCGGGAACCTAGCTGCTTCCTTAATTCGTTTTGGGATCAAGCCCAAACGGACGCGCGTTCATATCATGTGTGGGGCGGGCCTGGATAGTGGGAAGCAACATTGGAAAGGAAATTGCCAGGGCGTCAGTTTAGAGTGATTTCATTTAAAACATAATGTGTTTGGAATAAATCATTACCAATGAATAATGATTTCCTTACCACCAATGTTGACTTGAACATATGCATTAAACCCCCGTTGAATGAATATTTTCAATCAACACAGACTAAGCAACACCAGGTCCAGCGGTGGAGAATGTATTTTTCAGAGGCAGTCAACAGCTGAGGCTCAAAGGCGGGAGGGGACCTGCACTAAACATAAAGGACAACATATGTTAAAGGGGCCTAAAGGCATTAACATACAAATCGGGGACATAGATGCTCACCTGACTAACGGAAATTACTCCGGGGCAAGCATCATAGTCGGAAAACCGGATGTGGGACTTTATGTAAGTGAAGTTTGAATTAGTGTTGTTTCAGGAAGTGGGCCCTCAGCAAAGTTCTCTTGGGGGAGTTTGTACGGTGTCTTGTAGTACACCGACGACAACGTGGTGGGAAAGCCCTCCAGGGACATACAGCCTTGCGCAGGGATTTGAAGCATTTGCTGATTCGCGGTGATAAGGCCCCATGACGAAGTGGAATTACGGACAGAATGGGGTCGAGCTTGGGGGAAGCTCCTATCACCGCGGTGGAATTAATGAAATTTACAGCGCTAATCCATCTGGCAATTGTCGCTTGTGAACGCGGAAAACCTGTGGGGGGAAGCGTTGTGTTAAGGAAGAAACAACGAGTAGTTCGAGCCCCTGGAGAGGACTAGTTTTACGTTTCTAGTACTCAAGGGCCCGAACAGGACACCACAGGCTATCTTCCCGCACCGAAGACTGACATGCAATTCGGGGTTAGATAAGTGTGGGTGTGGAATGAGGAGGAAACTCGTTCTTGGCCAGAAAAATATCAGGCCTGGAAGAACAATTTGAACCTGTCCCGAGAGAACTCAGACGCTGACATAGAGATGTTCTTGATCTCCGAGCATCGTATCCCAGAGGCGAGAGCGAACAGAAAGACCGTCTTAATGGTGGCATGGTTTTAGTGATGCCTCAGCATTTTGGTTGGAACGGGGGCGCCCTAAATAGGGTGACTAAGACAGTATTAAGGGTCCCAGGGGGGGTCGTCTTTCCTGGACGGAGGTCGTGTATTATAAAAATCCCCTCTAGAGGAGACGGGATCGAGCAAATCGTCATTTAATGGGAGATCCGTCATCGAACAAACACTCTATGGATCGCTAAATAGTGGACTTGTAGTTTCTAAAAAACAGTAGACAGTTTCAAGTCCGCTATTCCAAGCGAATCGTGAGAAAGTCAGCGATCTCGGCGATGCCCGAGTCGGAGACCCCCCTCGTCGCTCACACCCGCGGAAGTAGGGTCCAAGGAACGATTAGAGTAAGCGTTCCATGGTGGGACTCCTTTCTGTTCCCAGTGAAATATGAGGAGGGGCAGCCCTCTGCGACAAGCCAGAATTCTCGGCATCGCGGCCGGCTAATGGCCCACGCTGTTCCAACGCTAGGGTGGCTGCCAGCGGACAGCTGGCGCTCATCAGTCCGGTAGGGATTGTACTAGGTCCGGGACGGTTTCGGTAGGACGCAAGCCGGCGGAGCCAGCCAAGCGATCCCCATGGACGGAAACCAAAGGGTGTTTCGGGGCCAAAAGGGAGCGATGAGGGATGAAACGGGCCAAGGCCTCCGCCCGATTTTCGAAAAACTAAATGATGTAGAAATCGGAATCGGTGTGGAAGGCAATAGGCCGTGAACCCCGTCCAGTCTTTCGCAGAGCGTAGACTTGCGTATGTCGGCAACCCGGGTCGTGAGTCCGGGTGCAGTTACAGGAGGGAGCTGGTGACTCAGGTTCGAGGCGAACGGGTCGATCTGAGGAACATATAATCTCGCGGAAGATCTCCCGCACGCAGCTCGGTTCATATCCATTCAGGGCCGTCATCCGGCCACGAGACAGATAGTCGGCAAGAGAAAGTTGACGGGCCCCCGGAATGTGCACTGCAGACATCGTGATGGCCCGGTCTCGGGAACACACATATGATACGCATTGGCGTCGAGGCACAGGGGCCGGGGGGACCGAGTCCCGCCTGCTTTGTGATGTTAGGCCACCACGGTGGAGTTGCCCGTCTTGTACTAGGACACTTGGAGTTGGTCACCATCGCCTCGAATTGAGCTAGGGTACGTTCCCTGCCCAAATTTCAAGGAGGATTGGACATGGGCCGGAAGCACCGGTCCGGGACCACAATACCCAGGGCGCATAGGTCTAGGGTGGAAAAAACCCCCCCACCCCGACTTCAACGCGGTCCGTCGTGGATAACAATATCGGGACAGGAGGCGTCGGGGGAAAAAAGAAATCCCCCGAGTACAGGTTGGGGCGGTGAGGAACCACAATGCCAGCGTACTCAAGCGAGCTCAGCGTTGACGGGGATTCCGACGGGAGTCTGGGTGCTTGATCGGCTTGTTAATGTAGTCCGATGGTGCAATTGAAGCAGGCATTCACTATGAAAGGCGGAAGTAGGGACAAGGTCGACGAGACGGGCCATCAAGGCCTAGAAGGCGAAGCCAGTTTCGAGCGGGGGGCATGCGGGAAAGCAACGCCATGGACTGTCGAATGATGCTTGAAACAAAAGACATCCACCCGCTAGGCCGTCGGTTCTGCAAAGGGCCCGGAAAAAAGCATTGCAGACGAGCCACCCAGATTTACCTCAAGGTATTGAGAGGGGGTAGGGCTCGATTTGTCGAAGTGGGAAATATGAAGCCCAACTCTGCACCACCTGAATGCGTAGGGGAAACAAGAAAAGAGAGGGAAGGTCTAGACGAGGGAGAACAGGTAAGTAGATTAGACAGGCGTAAAGGTACATGAAGGAGGTGTTGGAACACTGTAGATACTGAGGAAGGAGCCAACTTCCAGGGTCACGATTCTGAGACGGATAGACCCTGGGAGGAGGGTGGATAGTCCAAAGGGGGAGGCACGGTCCAATCCGTACGGACTGGCCCCCGGATGAATTCGAGCCCAGCGACGGTTGATTTTGTGAATGGGAAACGTTGAAGGTAGGGGTCATTCAGATCCAAAGAAGACGTCCAGCTCCCCTTCAAAGGGCAGCGCAGGATTGACGCGAGAGTTTTCAATACGGAACTTCTTCGGGCCCGAGAACTGATTCCAAAGGCTTCAGGTTCAGTTTCTCGATGGGGACGGGCCAATCCCGGTTTCTTGGGAAGGCAAGAAGAACGTCGACCAAACCCCTCGGTGAAAGGGGGGTGCGACCAGGGAAAATGGGAAACCCTTCGCCAGGAGGGCGGAGACCTCGGGACAGGAAGAAACTTTGGTTCATTCGCGGCATCCCCCGGAAGGGGGTAGGTTCTCGGCATGGACGTCGCCTGGGGGTGTCGCGGGGATTTTATTCGATAAACAAAAGCACTTAAAAAAAAATCTGACACGCAAAAAAAAGGTGTTGAGGTGCGAGTTAGATTATGGGAAGGATAATTTTTAGAAAGTAAAAACTTAAGCCGGGCCGCCCACCAGAGGGGTGGTGTAACGGATTCCTCCCGGAGAGAGGACCCCGCGGCCGCCCAGCCTCAGGACCGAAGCAGGGGCTTCTTCCCCTTTCACCAGGCGCCTTGCTTTTGGGGAGGGGGTACGAGCCTTCGGGCTGGCCCCGGAACTCTGAGAAGAAAGTGGGCCGGGGCTGCGGGGCTTTCTTGGGTTGCTGAGAAGGTGTTGAATTTAGAATGTTTGGGAGGAAAGGGGAAGGAAGGAAGCGAGAGAGCGAGCGGATATTCTATTCATAGGCGAAGGATCTCCCGGGGCAGGAGGATTTATTCGCCTGAGGCATGACTTGGCGGCCCGGCTACGACGCCCCACGCGTTCCGCTGAGGCACGGCCAGTGAGTCACCGTACGAACCTCCGAAGAGGACGTTCCGCGACTCGGGCTTGGGGGGGGTTCTTAGAGACATCCAATGCAAGGATCGGAACTAAGGGTTAGCAGAGTAAAGCAGGTGTTCTCGCATTAGCGGAAGCTCAGGCGACGAGCCAACGACATTGCAAGCCTACGTTTGCCGGAGGTCCAATAGCGAAGGCTAGGACAGTCCAAAGCATAGGGAGGCTTCCAAGGCGAAACAAACTTCCACCCATCGCCCCACGAGGATCTGAGGTCGTAGGCGAGGACCATAGAGAAAAGCACCTAGCCTGGATGCAAGAGGTTCACCAGCCAGGTCTAGGTGCTTCAAACTGGTCCTCCCAGAAGGGGGAGAACGCAGTCGGAGCGCCCCTGCCCGTTGGCAACTTGGATGCTAGGTCAAGATCGATGATCGGAGTTCTCAGGAAGGAGTCATAGCCTCCTTCAGCAGTTCTCAACGACTTGGCGAAAGTTTCACCGGGGTACGAAGAGGAGCTTCTGTGAGTTACCTCACCGTAGGGTTCCAAACAGGGAAGACAAAAGTTCTTGTGGGAAGCGTCAAAGGCTGGGACGCGTTTACGGAGGGAGGATAAGGGAAGGCCCCAAGGTGGCAGGCTGTCCCCTCCTCGCACGCCGCTTTCAGGCGCGCACGGCAGGCCGAGACTCTCAGCCGCCCTGCGCAGCACATGAGGGTGCACGCGGGAAGAGAATACACCTCCTCCTGCTCCGAAGCTGACGCGGACGTCGAAGGGTGCGAAGGATATCACCCATGTTGACTCTTACTCCGAGGCCCGAGTCCAGTTTCTGCCAGCTGCGGGTCCTCCGAAACATTCGGAAAGTATGCCGCCGGTTAGGAGTCCTGGAGAGGACGGTGCAAACAGAACGGAAGCGGATGGAGGCGGCAGGCCAGGCGACGCCACCCTGGGCGGCGACACAAGGGCCTCCCGCAGGGACTAAACCAACTGGCATAGGCAGGGCCGCAGGAGCCATGAAGTTCGACTGCACCCAGCCAGACCATGAAGAGGGTAAAGGCCGAGAAAAGGTGTGGGAAGACCACCCTACGTCCCAGGCACGTAAGCCGAAGGTAGTGGACGGGTACAACGCCATTGGAAACACCGCCCTGCCCTGGCCCGTTACCAGGCGTACCGACGCAAGCTTGCAGTGGGCTCCCAGGAAAGGGGGGGACAAATGATGCAAAGCAGCTGCGCGGGACTGCCCGCTCGAAAGCGGTCAGAAGGGCAAGGCCCCTTTTTTTTTTACAAGCACCTGTGCCTGCGGGATGGGAGCAGAAGGCGGAGGGCGCGGTGGACATATAGCCTGGAGGGCTCCGCACAGGCGGGAAGCCCCGTCGAAAGGGGAAACCCATTACAAGACTTGTGTCCGACCCAGCAGTCCAGGCGCGACTGGGGGGCGGGGTAAGTAAGCCACGTAACGGGGATGCAGCGTTACCTGAAAAGGTAGGATGAGGCGGGTACTGTGGCCCCGCAGGAAGCCGCACGAAGGGGCAAGGGACCCGCAGGAACGCCAGAGGCAGGGGCCACCCCAACCGGGTAACCCCCACATTCGGCGGAACCGCGCGGGAGGACTGGTGCAGGAAAACCAGCACTAGTTACCGCAGGAGGCGTACCCGCGTAAAGGAGGCCCTGAGCCGACTCGTAGATGGCGAATTAGGATGGGAGGAAAGAAAAGCAGGCAGCAAAAACAAAGCGATTACAGGGCCAAGACCAGAAAGGGGCAAGAGAGTGGAGTGATGGGTCTAGGGTGCCAGCTGAGGAGGCACGCATGACTAGCCAAGGCTGAGTCACGCGGGGTGCCAGTGAGGAGTCGTTACACACCTGCGGCACTCCCGGCCAAGGAGAACGAAGCCAAAGGGGGCCCCCAGGGTTTTGCCGAACAACATAACCCCGAAGTAATGGGCACCGTGGGTAGCGGTAGAAGTGCCCGAAGACACGGGACCGTAAACACGCTAGGGTGGGGACAACAGCGGCGATGGATTAGCCTGGGCGACCAGGGCATCAACATCACACTCACACACGTCGGAGTGCCCGCAGACGCCAAAACCCCCGGAGGGGATTGGAGAGCAGGGAAAGCGCTAGGGCCTGCAACGGGAAGCAGGGCCCCATAGGGGCGGAAAACCCAGGCGAGGTCCACCACGGGCCTTGGTGGGCGATGAGGAGCGCGTGCCCGGAAGCCAACCCCATAAGGCATTTGCCCGCGAAGTTTAGCCGAAGCTACCCCACCTCCGGGAGCCCCCAGAGCAGCAGCGGTGCCTTGGATGAAACAGCGGACCGGAGCCGACTACCACCCCCCCCTACGTGTCACGACAACACGAGAGGCGTACCCATGTTATTTATGGCTTGCCATCTGAACATTCCGACAGACCAATTACAGAAAGAGGCGCACCGGGCGGTGCGGGAAAACATTTGCCTGTGATCGAAACAAAGAGGATGGGGATCCAAATCATGAATGGAAGCGGGCAGCGTACGCAATTATGAGCCATGACGGGGTGAGCGCGAGTTGCTGATGGAATAGGCGTGCGCAATAAAAAACCGTTACCAGAAAAATAACAAGGCGTGCCGTGGAGGTCTCCCGGTTAAGCTTAGTCAGGGGGACCACAAAAACCACCTCGGTAAACTGAGTCACCAACGGTTTTAAAGAAGTTTTAAACACAGTTTCAAACTATTTTATAAGTATACCACAAAGCATATATAAAATTAATTTACCACACACCAGAACCCATATGAATTGTTAGCAAGCAACAGCCGATAACCAAATAAAACATAATACAAATACTCCACCAACATAGTCACAGGCAATCCAAAGCCGCAAAAACACGTGCGTCACTGGCTGCCTTTGTTTACCTTATTTTACCACTACACAGATCACATGACCGCATCGGCGGCAAAAAAAAAGGATTTCATAATAAGAGCTCTTCTCGACGGTGTAAAAGGCTGCGGGTTATTCCGTCCGATGAGCGCTATTAAATCCAGGTTATATTATCCAAGTAATATAATCCCAATAGATATATGGGATCGTAGTAGGAGTATTCCGTATGAGGACGGACAAACTGAGTCCAGTATCAATAGTCAGTTTATTTGTGGCTGATAATGGACAGAGGGCTGAGGTTAAACACGAGGTCCGGTTTGGTCAGGCTGCCAAAAACGGAATGAGGAAGAAGCTATGGTCGGACAGAGGTGTGACCTGGGTCACTGGTTCGAGGGACATTTCATCTTTTTTAGGGGTTGCTAAAATAGGTATTTCGGGGGCATTTGTTCCACTTCTCAGAAGGGGAAATGCATGTTTTCAGGCAACATGGTGTAAAGGAAAATCAGTTCCAGTGTAATGATTTGTGGGTATTATCGGCAAAGCAGACTTATCCATGCAGGAACTCTTTATTCAAGGTAGGGATTATAAATGTTATTATATTTTAAGGTAGACCAGCATACAAAATTACCTATAGGTGGATTTCAAACTTTGGTTAGATATCTAAAATTTGGACTTGGTTGAGATAGGTTAGGTTTGATCCTGGGGGGGAAAACTAACAAAAACTGACCAGTAAATATCAATAAGTTGTAGTGCCTTACCATGTTTTGAGGAAAAAACCATGTTAAAAAGTTGCAAAAAAATCACTTTAAAAAAATGGCCAAAACTGAAAAAAAATAAAAAAATTAAAAAAATTAAAAAAATGTGTAATTTTTGTTAAACTCTCTTGCTATGTTGCAAGAAAAGTGTTCATAGTTACTAAAGAAAATGAAAGATTTTAGAGCCCAAGATCTAAATGTTTGCTGCATTGAACCCCCAGGGGGTGGTGAATGGTTGGTGGGTTGGGGGTCTAAGTTTTGGTGTGGGAAAAGGAAAGTGCATCCGAAAATGTCTGGAAGTAGGACCCACAGCTAATACCATTTTTTTTGGCAACAAGGGGGGTATTATAGCTATATCAAAGTTGCAAATTTTGGAAAATTTGCCAATTTTTTCCTCAAAATGTTGGCCATTTTAAGCAAAATTGGGACCAATTTTTGGCTTCTTATTGAGGAAATTTGAACTAATTTTCCAAACATAAATTTTAAGAAAAATTTGGGACTTCAAAATTGAGAAAAATAGGAAATAATTTTCCAATTAAAAGATTGAGAAAAATTTGAAAAACCAACCAAAACATTGGATGAAAACAGGGGTTAGTTGATATTACCAGAATGCTGTAAAATGAGGGGACCGATGTCTGGTGGGCATGGTCCCTGTGCTATGGTGGATTTTGTGAGAACACCCCTCCAATCCCGGGGTATGAACCCTTAAGAGGCAAATGATGGCCTTATTTGATAGAAGCTCAGACTATTGACAAGAATGTGGTTAATTCGGATTCAAGGACATAAAACAATATGAGAAAGCTTCATGTCAATTTCAATACTGGACGAATAGGACACAGGGAAAGCTAAATTGGTTGCTTACATAAACAACATAAAAACGATATCGTTTATTTAATGTGCTTACCAATAATTACAAAGCGCGATTGAAAGTAAAGAATAGGGCAAACAGAAAAAAATACAAAAAACGCGGTCTTGAGATACAAATCCGAGGCAGGGCTGCGCAAGAGCAGGGGGCTCACAGATGGATCTTTGAGAAATGGATAATCATTTGTGACTGGGTGGTTAGACTTCCAATGTTAACATTCGGCGTATTCTTTACGGCTTGTTGGCTGCTCCCACATCTGAGGACAGAATTAACCTGACTTTCAGGTCATAAGATTCCAAGTTGAAGTACAGCACCTCAGGAAGCAATGCCAAGAAATTGTATTTTGCGGATCGTGAAAGGCAAAACACTCTTTTTTTTCCAGAGGATTGCTTGGATCCTCTGTATGTATTGAGGATATGGACTTGCTAATTATGGACAACTTGCATCCACTTGTCAAAAACAGCTGACCTGCACAATTACATATTGCCTTTGATAGCATGACAAAGATGATCTTAAGTTCAAGAGGGGAGGTGCCTCTGGTCCACCAAAATACCTTAGTCAGAATTCAACTATCTGCATGGTTTCAGTGGGCAATTTTGAAGGGAGCAAAAATACTTTCAGCTGTTTCAACAGATCGTAATTGATCCTTAGCTGAGTTTGTAACATGAAACAAGTCTTGCCTTTAAACCATTTGCCCTTGGTATTTTTTCAACTGTTTTGCTATCTGGATAGTTTATGTATGAACTTTTATTTTTGGCAAAAAAATTCTCTTTAAATATTTCCCAGGCTTTGAATTATATCCAAAGTAGACCTAAATTCACTGTATTGCCAGACATGTGACATTTTTCATAGGTTTTCAGATATATTTGGAAGAAGTTGACTGGGCGGGGGTTCTGATAAATACTCTAAAACATTTGAAAAATGCTCAAATGTGGTTGGTGCCAGGATATTAATACAGTGGGGGAATGCCAAAGGGGGCGGTGCAAAGCTTATGGGTGGGAGACGGTCACCCACCCTACCCCATCAGTCCCCAAACAGTACCTATTGTACAATTGGCATCACCAAAATTGCACATAACAGTCCATTAACAAAAACGAAGGGAGTTATGTATCGGTATAACACCCCTATAATGGTACGTGTGTTACAAAAAAAGGTTTGCCAACAGTTGGCCAGCCTTTGCAGGCTAAAGAGTGGTGAGACAGACACAACAACATTTCTTCGTGCGAGATACTTACAAATGTCTTGAATAGATCATACTTATTGGACCCAATTGGTGCACGTATGCCCCCCCCCACCATTATATTTAGTTATGATGCGTATGGGAGCGGGAACCATCTATTATACACCAGTGACGATCAACTCGAGATACCGAGGGCTCGCTATCACGATGATGGTGATAAGTCAATATGATCTGCAAGCACCAATTGAGATACATGACATAGTTGTGTTCGGGCAGACACCCCACTACAAATTTTCCTTTTTAATTTGTGTGTACTTCGGGCTGTGTACACCCCTTGGTGGATATTTGTGGGTTTTGTTACATTTAATTCCCATTGATTCCCCTTCCGCCCTAATAATTAATCAACCGTTTGACCCCCCAGGCACCGTTACCCAACAGTAAGCCAATATTAATAAGGCGCAAATTTTGGTTGTAATGTTTTTTTTTCCCTGCTTGTTGCGGAAAATACGTCTAGCTACAATATAAATACAAGCTATTGAGGTTTTTTGCTGAGTAAGTACAGTGCTTTATTGAACCCCTTTACCACGGAGATCTTGGGGCGACTAGGAAAAAAACCATAGTTTTAATGCTCCAGTAGCTCGGGAAAATTTCTGTAGTCACCAAGTGTTTTTTCCTGAGGGGAATGGTATGAGGTGTAGAGTTTTACGAAAAAAGCTCGCTGTCGTAGGGGATTGCTTAGTTAGCGAAAAAAATTGGCGTTTAGTCATGGGGCCAATTTTGCACATAAATGGAATGCTAGTGTTAAATGTAAACATGTAAAGAGTTTTTGTTGAAACCAGTCAAGCATGTTGGTGATAACCCACACAATGTAAACCTGCTTTGATAATTCTAGCCCCCACCCAAGTATCATAACATTACAATGACCCACAAAAGAGTTGGAAAAACTTACTGATTATCAGTTCTGATGGCCCCACTAAACTATTTTCTTGAACAACGCATAAAAGTTCCCTGGTGGATGTTCAACCAGAATAGTAAGTAAATCTATGGTGCTGTCTGCTCTGACTGTCCGGTGCTTTCTTACTTCTAAATTGAAAGCAGGCTCGGTGTTATAGGTCCAGATTTGGACCGGTTCAACGTTGGCATGATCTGCTAGATTGAGGCAGAAAGTGGTTTTCCACGTTCTGCCGGACCGTCTTCGGGCCACGTTTTACCATAGTTTTAATAAAGAAGAGAAACATTCATTGTGAAATGCTGTTGTTTTAAAAATATCTTTTGATAATAAAACACTGCATCGTAAATTCTTAAAGTAAAATGACAATTTTAATGTACATTTTCGATATTCTTGCACCCAGTAGGACCCTGTGTGTGTGAAAAAAGGCGGTTATAGAACCCCCATGCTTGAACCACACAGTCTTGGGGGCCTGGCTTTCGGGAACATAAACTATAAGGAAAAAAAAAGCAGGCACAAATGCAGAATGCAAACTGGGTGCGTAAGGTGTACCCAAAAAAGTTGATGCAAGCAGATTAAAAACCAAGTGACATTCATCATTCCCTTACAGAACTCAAGGAATAAACTCATAACACAAGCTTTGGACAGGACAGATCAGACAGAAAAAGTGAATTACTTAAAGCATGCAGAATGAAAGTCCTTCCCCCTAAGTTCCCCGTCTAACAAACGTCTATTGATTCCTATATGTTATATTTCCTGAAGGCTGAAGCATGGTATTGTATTTATACTTTTGGTGAACGTTTCAATGTATCAGGGGAAATTTTCGAAGATGTGGGGCTTTGGGTAACAGCTTAGTTTTCTGAGTGATGAGCGCATTCATGTAACATGTATTTCTATAAATGAATTGTCTCAACATTTCAAAACTTTTGATTTCTACAAGTCAGAGCTGTTGAAAGGATCTCATTTAAGAGGACAAAACCAAATTCAAACACAAAATTTGTAAACCCACCAATGGTGGTATAGATGGAAATTGTTTTTTCAAGGAGTAGTTGCAAGCGTCGGGGTGTTTTGAATAATATGGTGGTCCAGAAAAAACAGACAGTTAGGTCATCTAGGAGCCGATTCAAAGGAACGGGGTTTCCAAATTTTATATTCTCTCACTCTCTGAAAGATGTTTACAAAAAAGCACCCTGGGGAGGATGGATGGATGGATGGATGATGGATGGATTGGATGGGGGGGGAGGGAGATGGCAGAGGATTTTGATCCAAATAAATCCGTCAGGGAAAAAGAATATTAAAGAAAATGTTCGATGTTTTTGTGAGGGGGGCAAGGGCAGTGTTGTAAAGGTCAAATAAAAAATACATCGGTCCTCGGACCCGCTGTGTCGGCCGGCTGTCAAGGTTTGTAAAATATGATAGGGGCCTCATATACGTTTGACCTTGATGTGACATTTGAACTTGGCAAATAAATCTTGGAAATTAAAATTAAAAAAAAAACCAAGTTTGGTTCAACTTACTAAACTGGAACCCCTCACAAAAAAACCTTTGGACCTTGGCATGTGACCTTTGACCTCATCAACAAAATAAGGGATCATGTTGGATCTACAACAACTCAAGTTTGGGTTTAAAAATCCATTCTAAGTAAGAATGTGGATTACTACAGGGAAAATGCTAACCCTTATTCACATGCAAAAAAACAGGACATCAAACAAAACAAGAATCAACAAAAACAGCATACAACAACAGAAATAAAACAACAGATAAAAGACATCAAAAAAACAGAAAAATCAAAAAAAACAGACCAATCAACAACCCAGGCCACTAAACAAAACAGACTTTCACAACAAAACAGACATCAACAACAGGGGGCCATCAACAACAGGACATCAAAAAAAGACAATTCCAAAACACAGAACAGTGCAACACAGGGGGGACAACAAACAACAACAAAACAAACAGACAAAAAACAGACAACATTAGTCAGGACCGGCGGTTGTCTCTTACTTTGTTGTTTGTTCATTTTATAGGTATAGGGACATCCCAGTGTGGAATCACTTATTGTGAATTTACAGGGTCATTGGCTCCGGTGGCACCATTGAAAAGTTGTTTTGTACAGTGGTTCAAATTAGAGAATTAAAAGGTATGATTTTTGGTGAAAACCGGTAATTCTTCACGACGAATTGCACCCAAGGCGATGAACCCATTATTTTAAGTGGAAGAACGGGCACGGAGGCTAGTTCTTTCCACGTAAAAATAAGTGGTATTCGCGGGTTCAATTGAGGCGTTAAAGAGAGTTACCGTCCAAAATCATAACTTTTTTCTCATTCTAAACAAGCTTTAAAATTCAATTTAAGGGTCATCTGTAAAACCCCACCTGAACCCAATTGTCGCGATTGCTTTACGGGTAAATACAAACAAAGAAAGGGGGGAATGGACACCACCCAGTTTGACAAACAATAGACAAACAACCAGTTGAACGCAACAATCATACGCAAAGAGGGACGGCAACGTTTGGCAGGACGGCGGCGAAAACGTTAGCAGAAGAAATGCGGTTCATGAGCCGAGCGGATTCAAAACCTTAAAAATAACATCAATACCGCAGCGCGTTACTCACCTGGGTTCAATAAAATTGAATTTTAAAAAAAAAAAAAAAAACCAGGGCATCAAGCAAATGAAATTGCTTACATTTTCAACAGCGGTTTTTAAAGAAATGTAAAATTGATGATTATGTTGCAAAATACCCTCACTAAATGTGCTCTCTCCTCTAAGTTTCAGAAAGAAAAGGTTTTATAAGTTTGCCCTTATCTGGGATGGATCGTTAAGGAGTTATTTAGTAAAACGGTCAGTATTTGATTCTAAGCTATAGGGGTCCACAAATGAAAAAATGCACGGATTGTCGAATTGGATAAAAATGGTCTCAAAATTGCTGCTTTATTAACTAATTGCCAATTCATATTCAGACTAGTTGCTATCCGGATTACTTTCTTACCCATGGTAAACATCCCTAATTTGGGCTGGGAACTCAATTAGACGTTTCAATGCACACAGATTAATTTCCAAAGGTGGTTAGCAACAGTAACATGAGATTTGCCCCAGATGGGCAAAAAACTATGCTTAATATGAATCGTTTGGTCAAAAGGTATTCAATGTTGACAACCATGGCATTCAAAATCAATTGCATTTTTTATGTTTTTTTTTACATGGCGGCCAAAAAGTTCACCCTTTTGACCTTTTTGTAGGATCTCCTAAATGACGTCACAAGATTAGGGCAAGAACTATGCCGTTCTTAAATCTTTGACCACGGAACAAACAACATTGGTGCAATTTTGAGGCACACAATTATCATCAATTTGCATTTGAACCTTATGACAAACTTTCCATAAAGCGCCCTTCATGTGGGGAAACTAGAACAACATGGGCAATTGTCACAAGTTGCATGGAAGGTGATTCTCTGTGATTATCCTTGAACATATTTAAAAAAACTGGAATATCAATTTTGACCCACTTATGAATATTAACATAAAACCCTGACAACCGCCCCCTAACTAACAACAGCTGGACAAAAGTGAATCACTAGTGTCTTCTTGCCAGGCGGACAAACAAAATTTGCCTGCAAATTGCAAGAAACATGTGAAGGCAATTCCAGGCAAGTGGAAAAGGGGCATCTAGGCAATTTGTCAAAACATGGGAAGGGAATCAAGGCATATTTTTCTGGAGAAGAAATCAAATATGAAATGTTGACTTTTGCGGTGATTATTATCAATATTAGAATTTGTCATTGACTTCCTAACCATTATGTATACACTATTTCTCACATGGGATTTGGTACAGCGAAGTCTAGCATATACCCAAGATCACTATAACTCTAAAATTTAAAGAGTATGTCATTTTTGTGCACGTCATCATGGACTTTAATATTTAATATAAAATTAACTTAAAAATCTTCAACCATATGCACATTACATACGCCTTACACATCTAACATAAGACGTGCAGGACATGACACCAAACAAACAGGCCATTTCAGGTTATTAAATACACAGTGGTCTACAATGGTTGGGAATAACTAGTTATCTAGAAAAAAGATAAGACCAAATTTTTTTGTTGCAATTGTTACCTTTTTTACATTTTCCCACCCTGTCAAGGACCCAGGGGGGACCCCCTGGGGGAATGAATTACATGGTGAGTAGGCTTCTACAAAATACACTTTATACGTTTGGTACTACTCAATTCATCTAAAAAAAATTAAGGCAAAATAGTTGATTTTTTGTGGGGACACACACATCCACCACATTATCATTGCAGATTATGCCATGTATGAGATGGCTTTTGCTGTGTAATCTGTTCCAAAAAAATATCTAAGAATGCATACTTTGACAAAACTGATTTATTTATTTTTTCAACTTTTTCTTCTACAAGTCAGAGCTGTTTGAAAGTCTCATTTAAGATGACAAAACCAAATTAAAACACAAAATTTGTAAACCACCAATGGTGGTATAGATGGATTGTTTTTTTCAAGAGTATGTGCAGCTCTGGGGTGTTGAATAATATGGGTGTCCATAACAGACAGTTAGGTCATCTAGGAGCCGATCAAAGGAACAGGTCCAATTTATATGTTCTCACTCTCTGAAAGATGTACAAAAGCACCCTGGGGATGGATGGATGGATGGATGATGGTGGAGGATGGATGGATGGATGGAGGATGGCAGAGGTAGTTTGATCCAATAAATCCTTCAGGGAAAAGAATATCAAAAAATGTTGACGTTTTTGTTATGGGGGCAAGGCAGTTTTGTAAGGTCAAATAAAAAATACATCGGTCCTCGGACCGCTTGTGTCGCCTGCTGTCAAGGTTTGTAAATGATAGGCCTCATATGACTTTTGACCTTGATGTGACCTCATAAACAAATGAGTTTGCATGTTATCTCCATAAACCAAGTTTGGTTCCAACTTACAACTTGACCTCACACAACCTTTGACCTTGGCATGTGACCTTTGACCTCATCAACAAATAAGGGATCCATGTTGGATCTACAACTCAAGTTTGGTTTAAATCCATCTAAGAATGTGGATACTACAGGAAAATGCTAACCCTTATTCACATCAACAACAACAGACATCAACAACAGACATCAACAACAGACATCAATAACAACAGACATCAACAACAGACAACAACAACAGACAACAACAGACAACATAGTCAGGAGGCGGTTGTCTCTTACTTTGTTTTGTTCAGTTTTATAGGTATAAGGACATCCCAGTGAATCACTTATTGTGAAATTTTCAGGGTCATTTTGCTCCCTGGTGGCACCATTGAAGTTTGTACAGTGGTCAAATTAGACTAACGGTATTATTTTGGGACCGGTAACTCTCTTTACGACGAATTGAACCCAATGCGATACCATTATTTTAAGTGGAAGAACGAGGCCGAGGCCTAGTTCTTCCACGTAAAAATAAAATGGTGTCGCGGGTTTCAATTCGTCGTAAAGAGAGTATCCGGTTTCGCAAAATCATACTTTATTCTCATTCTTAAACAGCTTCATCATTTAAGGTCATATTTAACCCCCCTTTAACCCAATTTCGCGATGCTTTACGGCTTAAATACAACAAGAAAGGACTGCCACCACCCAGTGACAACAATCAAACAACCCGTTGAACGCAATGATCATACGCAACGAGACGCAACGTTGGCAGACGCGCGCGAACGTAGCAGAATGCGGTATGACGCGAGCGCTTCAACCTAAAAATAACATCAATACGCAGCGCGTACTACCTGGGTTCAATTAAACGAATTGAACCCAGGCATCAGCCAATGAAATTGCTTACATTTTCACAGCTGTTTTAAGAATGTCAAATTGATGATACTGTTGCAAAAACCCTCACTAATGTGCTCCTCTCATCGTAAGTTTCAGAAAAGGTATAGTTTGCCCTATCTGGGATGGATCTTTCAGGAGTTATTAGTAAAAAGGTCATTATTTTGATCTATAGGGGTCACAAATGCAAAAATGCACAGATTTCGATGAAAATGGTCTCAAATTGATGCTTCTACTAATCCAATTCATATTCAGAATAGTTTGCCCTATCCAGGATTACTTCTTACCATGGTAACACCCTAATTTTGGCCTGACTCAATAGAGTTCAATGCACACAGATTTAATTCCAAGTGTTAGCACAGTAACATGAGATGCCAGATAGGGCAAACTATTCTTAATATGAATCGGTTTGGTCAAAGGATCAATTTGAGACCATTTTCATTCAAATCAATGCATTTTTTGTATTTTTTACCCTTGTGGGCCAAAAAGTTCACCTTTGACCTTTTTGCTAGTCTCTCCTAAATGATCCGTCACAGATAGGGCAAACTATACCGGTTCTTAAATCTTATGACTAAAGGAACCCATTGGTGCTTTTTTTAGCACAATATCAACAATTTGACATTTGAACCTTATACAAACTGCAATAGCGCCCTCATGTGGAAATATAACACTGGCAATGTTCACAAGTGCCTGGAAAGTGAATTCTCTGTGATATCCTTGAACCTATAAAACTGAAATATCAATTTTGACCCAACTTATGAAGTATTAATAAAACCCTGACAACCGCCCCCTACTAACAACTAGTTGACAAAGTGATCCCTGATGGTCTTCCTGCCAGGCACACAAAAATTGCCTTCAAATTGCAAGCACATGAAGGCAAGTTCCGCAAGTTTAAAAGGGCATCTAGGAAATTTGTCAACTGGGAAGGGCTCAGAGGCCTATGTGTTTCGGGAAGAAATCAAATATGAAAATGTGACTTTTGCAGTGATTCTTTCAATATTAGAATTTTTCATGACTTCCTATACACTTATGTATACACTATTCTCAATGGTATTTGTACAGCGAAGTTAGCATACCCAAGATCATTTTTTTCTATATCTAAAATTAAAGAGTATGTCATTTGACGTCAGGACTTAAGTTTAATATAAAATTTAACTAAAAATATCTTCACCCATTTCACATTTACATACGCACCTACACATCTACATACAGACGTGGCAGACCTACACACACACGGCCATACAGGTTATTATACACAGTGGTTCACATGTAATGGTAAATAACTCATCAGAAAAAGATCAGACCAAATTTTTTTGTGCAATGTTACCTTTTTTTTACATTTCCCACCCCTGTCAGACCCAGGGGAGGACCCTGGGGGAATGAATTACATGGTTAGTAGGCTTCTACAAAATACCTTTATAAGTTTGGCTACTCAATCTCATCTAAAAAAAGATAAGGCAAAATGTTGACTTTTTTGTGGACACACACACATCCACACACGTATCCATGCAGATATTGCCATTTCATGAGATGGATTTTGCTGTGTAATCTGTCCAAAAAATATCTAAGACTGCATACTTTGACAACTGATTTCATTTATTTATTCCACTAACCTAATCCTGTGTAAATTTTATTAAATTTCTTTGTGGGCAAATTGTGATTTTTCCTAAAAAATCCAGTTTCACACATCCCTCTATGGAGAATGAGCATATAGAAGGCGCTATCACATACAAATCATGACCTTTTTTTGTAGGCCTATATGGCAAGATTCCCGCAATATTTTTCTGATTTTTGCAGAGGTAATAGCTCTTGCATGCCTCCGCTATTATCAGTTGTCAAAATTGTGTCACCACTGCTTAAAATTGTTCCAAAAATAAACTAGACAATTGGCATGGTGTCAAACACAGCTGTGAAATGAACAACTTGTTTCTCATTCAATCTTGAAGATGAAGAAGCAAGCCATTCTGAAGGATTTCAACAGCTTTCAGGAACTTACCACTGGTGTGGAGAATTCTTTGACTTCTGGTGGGGTATCATCCGGATCCCTGGTGTGAATATCAAATATATTACCCTTGATCGGTGACATGGAATACTTAAAGATGTCAAGTTCAAGTAAAATTGAACGGCCAATGACAGGAATCTTGATGGTCAGCAGAGCTCGCATCCTGATGGTCAGAGGGATAGCTTCATAGTCCAGACGGATTCTGAAAGGCAAATGCTCAAATGGTAAGTACCAAGTACTGAAATCTGGGCATGGGGCAAATCCGATATTTAAAAGTGGAATTAGAGCACCGCTAAATTAAATTGCAGGTTTTCTGGGGCACCATATGAAATATTAGTGTCATTAGAAACCTTGAAATTTTTTCTGGACACATCTGCACAATATTTTGCCAGACTTCTTTTCATGATGATGATGATGATGATGATACAAACAAGAATTACACAAAATTAAAGACACTATCAGTGATTTATTCGAAAGAGAGAATATTTGAAATTTGTTGGAATAGTTTAAAAGTGAAGGATAAGTCTGTAGAATTCTTATAAGTTACTTTTTCCCAACTGAAGAATTAACAGAAAAGGAAGAAAACGGCAGTGTTCAAGGATACAAATCTCCATTGAATTACGTGTTATAGTAAGTGTCCGTACGGACAGTAATGACTATAATTTCCGATTTTGTCCTTATTAGGTTGCTTCTGGTTCTACTATTTGCCGGGTATATTAGGATACTTGTACTTGTTACAAACATGCAAAAATCTGATATTTGATTTTTTTCGATTGTCTGATTTATTAAATCACTGATAGTGCCTTTAATGCAATACATGTTCTCTTTTGTTGATATGCAAATTTGCTCATTAGTATTCATTAACATACAGATATCTGGAAGCAAACTATAGAGCACCAGAAATCATCAGAGGCTACAACCCTACCAAGTTTTAAGTTCATGGTTTGTTGCATTTTTTAATAGTACAGTGGATTATATTCTTTTTGTTTATATGCAAACTAGCTCATTAGTATTAATGCAGACATCTGGATGAAAAGCTAAACAACAACAGAAGTCATCATCGTAACGCTTGTATAGGTAATCACAGCCAGTTTCGATGAGAGTAGAGTGAAAACCCCTGGCTGTCCCAAATCATCCTGGATCACTGGGCATCATTGGAAAGCAGTGTCTGAACACTGAATGATCTACTCAGGCTAAATAAAGAAATACCCTACCAAGTTTAAATTTCACTTGCTGTTGCATTTTGTTACTACTACCATTTGACATCAATTAAAGACATCCACACAGACAGCCATCTCAGCTTAAAAACATAAGCCCACTGTGGGCAGAACTTGTTTTTTTATTTTTACATTTATTACGTACAGCAATTATCGGGGCAAGTACAATACACACAAATACCACTCTATCAGATTTCAATGAAATTTTAGAATTCAAGGCACTTACGTGACTTGCAAAATAAGAAAATCAAAAAAAAATCAAAAATCAGATTTTTGCATGCAGGTCACAGTATAAGCTATCCTTAACATACCCGTGTGAGTTATAAGGCCAAAAGCAACATAATTAGACAAAATCAGAAATTTTTGTCATTCCAAATGTCTGTGCGGGAAACTTTTACACAAACACCGTAAAGAATGGAGATTCACATCTTTAAACAGTGCTGTTTTCTTTCCTTCCTCCAACATTTCGCATTGGGAAAAAATAACTTAAGCAATTCTACATACTTATCGTTGCTTTAAAGCTACTCCCGCCTATTTCAAATCTTGTGACATCACTGATATGCCTTTAACAGGTATAGTCTTCATATTAATGGAGAAATGGCATGTGGCACCTTTTTTAATCACGCCTCCTCCATCTCCTTAACCCCACATCCAATGGGAACTTGTCAAACCAAACCGATGCTGTGATTGGGAATTTAGTGTTGAATACCTCTGTCAGGATTTCCAACTCTCCATACAAGAGGTTCCCTACTCTCACACCACCGTATATCTTCTATTCCTATACCAGGAATAATGGTAGCCTACAAGACAAACAAACATTTGGTTTTCTTCTTTGTTTCGTTTCAAATTATAATTGGGACAAAATGGGCAGTTCCATAGGTGACGCCTAACCTTGATACGCTGATATTCCATACAGACTCTTACAAGTCCCTTAGGAATAACTACATGCCTCCCAAAACGTACCCGAACGCATAGTTTTCGAACTTGACAATGCCAAAAAAGGATCAACATTGTCCAAAAATAGGTAAATCCGTCGAAATAACATTCATTCTTAAATAATTGATTAGAAACATTTCCCATTCACCTTCAAAGGAGTCATATTTAAGTGATAACATGGAAGCCATTCCGATTATATAATTTTGGGGTAAAATTGGCCAAAAATAGATACCTCAGTCCCAATACCTTTGTTCTCAAACATTTTCAAGGAAACATTTGCCGTTATATCTCAAGGAGGGGAAGGGGAAACGTCAATAAGTAGCGTTGTGATGTCATAGATAGTTTTCATATTATGGCTCAAAATTTATGTAATATTAAGTGAATTAATGGAAAAGTCATTCCAATTTATAAATATTTTGGGGTCAAAATGGCCAAAAAAAGAACAACATTGTCCAAAAATAGGTAAAGTGTCAAGTCGAAATACAATTCATTTCTTAAATAATTGATTAGAACATGTCCATTCACCTTCAAAGGAGTCATATTTAAGTGGATAAAATGGAAGCCATTCCGATTTATAGATTTTGGGGTAAAATTGGCCAAAAATAGATACCTCAGTCCCAATACCCTTGTTTCTCAAACATTTTCAAGGAAACATTTGCCGTTATATCTCAAGGAAACGTCAATAAGTAGCTTTAGTGCTCGTCATTCTAGTTTCAGATATATGATCAAAATGACCAAAATCAGGTTAAATTGTTCCAAAATGGTCAAAATCCACCCCCAAACTTACATTCAACAGGTGTCAAAAAGTGAATAGAAAGCTAGTCGGCTTAATTGACAGATTTGGGTTGTTAATGGCCAAATCCATTATAATGCCCTCTTTTAATAAGTGTTTTGCCTTTTCATCAGGTGAAAGAGTGCAAGCTATTTAACTTTATAGATTTCTGAGCACCTGCAAAAAAAATAGCTGGGGCAAAATTCATCCAAAAAATTGCTCAAAAATCAATTAAAATTGGTGTTGAGATAAACCGAAAACGTATCACTTTGTATTACTCTTACATTATATTTCTTTTTGACAGTAGGTCAAAATAATATATTCGTTTACAAAATCCCGGATATAAGTAAGTAAACATGGTATATAGACTGTTAGCCAGTCATAGATTTTGGGGTCGAAATGTAGGACAAGAAATTTTAAATTCCCCCCAAATTTATCAAAATCAACTAAAATGGGAAACCAGTTGATAAAACGTGTGACTGTCCATATTTTGAATTCATTAACCTATGAATTATATAGATTTCTATTGAATATTTAAAAATAGTGTTAGGGCCAGGGTGTTGATTTTTCTAGATCTCGGATGTTAAGTTTAAATGGACAGTTATAATCAGCTAAATTACCTTTTAATGAGTTTTAAACTACATCTTATATTGTAACATATATTTCTTAGGGCTATACATTAGAATAGCTAACTTAGATATTGAATAAAAATAAAATCAATAATCACACTAATAATGTTCTTTGAACTTATTCGCTTTTTGAGGAACACAAAGGACCGCATACATGTTAAAATTAGTTTTATACTTGGGAATTTTTGATATGCAAATTGATATTTCTCCTCTATATCTGGTTCGCTATTGGAAATTGTAAATCTTTTTGAATCCGCGAGAATTTACCTAGGCTACTGACAAGTCTTTTTTGTAAGTTTTAGATTACTGTGTGTATATGTGACATACATCAGTGATCTATCAAGGGTTGAGGGTAGGCTGCTCTGTTTTAATGGGACCTGAGTTTGATCATATGAACAGCTAAAATATCCATCAAGCTTGTGGGGGATCACAGGCCCAGTGTCTGTGGTGATTAGTAGGTGGTACTTATTTTGATAATCAATGGAAAGAGGGACCACAGCATCACTAATAACACAAATTAATAATAAAACATCGGGTGCTATAGAATGCGTTCTTAGTATTGTGTTTTTCATTCGTGTATCATGGCATATGAGTAAACGTAAAGGAGGGCAATAATAATAACAATTAAAACCAACATTTGATTGATTTCTTTGCCCCTCAAGAAAAGTGCATGAATCATGGGCCAACTCATTTTAAACTTAAATGTTGGCGATGTGAACTATGGCCTGATTACAATTTGACAAATAGGCAAGAGAGACTAATTTACCCATGTGTGGTAAATTTCCATCAAATCTGAGAATTGATAGCCAATACCTTAATTTACTGAGGGATGTAAATTTTAAGGGATAACAATAAACCTTAAGGGGAAAACAAGGCGAAATCGTATTTACGCGATGCGTAAAATATGTCCCCGCCGAATGTCGCGATCACTAAATGAGATTAAAAAGCAACCTACAACACTCCACCCCCTCACCAACATGCCGCAACACACTGCAGCCCCTCCCCAACACCCCACAAAAACCCCACCCCATTCCCTAACACCCTGCATACCCACCCCCTCCCCAACACCCCACAACTCCCAACACTCTACACAACCTCACGGTGCAACACCACACCACCTTCACACCCCAACCCACCCCCGCAAAAACCCACCACAACCAATACCCCTCTCCCTTTCCTCAACACCTGCACCAGCCACCCCCTCCCCAACACCCACAAGACCCTACCACTCCCCTACAGCCCGCAACACCCTCAAACAACCCAAAACCCCGCCACACTCCCCATCCCCTCCCTAAAACCCGCAAACAATAACCATAAACTCACCAACAACCCAGCAAAAAAACCTCTACAACACACCCTGCCAACACAATAACCCTCCATAAACACCCCAACTACTTCCCCAACAAACCCGCAACACCCCACCCAGCCACCAACACCCGAAATACCCAACCCCCTCCCCAACACTCCGCAAATACCCACCCCCCTCACCAACACCCCCACCCCCTCACCAACACCCCACCCCCTCCCCTAAGGCATAGTAGTCTAATATAGAGAAGGATCTGCCTATTATCCAATGTACAATTTCAGAGATACAGCAATTACGCATATTAAAGGCCTCATTTGCATACCTCTAAGCCGCATAAATCGCATACTTTCGATTGACAAAAAAGATGGTGCCCCTGAATCGCTTTGCGAAGTGAAGGAATTTTTAAGTATCCGATGTACCGTTCCAAAATATAGCAATTACGCTGATTTTTACATATTAATTAGCTCATTTGCATACCTAAGCCGTACATCGCATACTTTCGAATTGCAAAAAAGATGTGCCCCATTGTTTTCTTGCCTTTCGTCAGGAAGGAATTTTGAGTTCCGATTTATTGTACCGTTACAAAAAATATAGCAATTATTTTTTTTATATTTTCTGTCATATTAAATTAGCTCATTTGCATGCTTCAATTTGCCCGAAATATGCCCCAACTCTAATCAGGGCGAGAACTCTTCAGCCCGCATCCTTCCACCAAGTTACAGCATTAGATGCCTTACGGAACTCCAGAAAACTTGTAAAAAGTCCTTGCAGGAACATTTTCATAAATTATGCATATTAGATATTAATTGTCCCGCCCGAACGAGTTCGGAATGGGACTAATAAAAGAGCAGCGTCCGTTTTTGTTCCAGTCCGTCCGTGAAAAAATTGGGGTTTAACACAACGCGTATACAATTTATGTGGAGTTCCGTAAGGCGACAATGATGTAACGTGGTAGCATATTTTCGCCCCAAAATCTAATCAAGTCTAAGAACTCCTCAACCTGCTTCTTCAAGATTCAAAGATTCAAAATTTATTTCCATCATAACATTAAAAATACGATAAACATAACATCATGCAATGAATGAGGAAAATGCTCAAAATGCCTTCAAAGGCCTGATTGAAACGGCATACCTGAAATTAAAATGGACTACAAACAATAAACGCATACATCATGGTTAACACATACAAAAACAAGACAACGTCAAACCAGGAGCCAGGTAATAAAAAAAATTATGCAAAGAAAACATCAAATGTGAACCACATAAAAAATTGGTAGTCCGAAGGTAACGATCCAGACAATAACTAAACATAATTTAACAAAAGTTGATTTTCATTTTGGATCGGAAGTTTTTAATGGATTGGCCATCCTAATAATTGTTTAGTGAATTCCATGTTTCGGGCCTGGCTACTCTTATTGATTACTTGCCAAAGGTATTTTTGTTCGGGCCAGGATTCATGTATTTATCGGTAGGCTTATTTCTTGTCTGGTATCTATGTTACTATTCTTTGGCTGAGTAAAACTTTGAAGGCTTCTGGTAATTGCTTTGTAAAGTGCTTATACATGAAGGTACTTATCAATGTCAAAGGTATCAAACATTAAGTACCCTTGTACATTCTAAAGAGAGGGGCTGATGCTCAAATAATGACTCTATTTGAGATTAGTCTCAGTTGCCTTTTTTTGGAGTTTAACATATTTTTGTCCAAGTACATTTTATAAAGTAGTACCCCAGGCTTGAATACCGTAGTTTAGGTAGGGAAGTATCAGAGTACAGTATACGAAATACATTAACCCTTTCAGGAAACAAATGTTTCAGTTTCTTAATTACTCTATCCTCTTGAAATTTTTGATATGTTTTCAATATGCTTTTCCAAGCTGCCAGCATTTTCATCGACCTTGTCACACCCCCCCCTCCGAGAAATTTTTCTCAGTTACTCGTGTGAGTCATCGTTATCGTCTAAAATAATGTTTCCATTTTCCCCACAATCATTATTACAAGTAGTTTTAAGATTTGGTACCAAGAAGCATGTAATTTGTCTTGCTTGCATAAACTGAAGTTGTTTGCTTTAAACCCAATTGCTGACCCTTCCAACTCGTTATTTATTAAATCAAATTTGGGATACAATATCATTGTGTGAATAAGTAATTGTCGTATCATCAGCAAACCAGACGAATGTGAGGATACTGGTAGTATGTAACACTAGCCATGTACATATGTATAAAAGTAAGGGGCCTAAAGCGAACTTGGGGGGACACCACAGTATTACTTCTTTTTACAGTATGATTTACACGAGTTGTTTGTAATACACATTTGTTTCCTGTTAGTACAAATAATAGTAAACCATTTAAAACGCACTCGAAAAACCATTAGTGTTCCAGGGTATGTAACAAAATATCATGATTTATGGTATCAAAGACTTTTGCCAAGTCTAGAAATACACCAAATGGTTTGCTTTCATTGTTTTCAACCGATATGTACTAATTTTATCAGTCAATTCCAATAGTGCCATATAGTAGAATGGTTGGATCGAAATCCCAAATTGTTTGTCATTTAATATTTGAATTTATTGATATAGTCAAACGCTCTGTTTATAAAAACCAGTTCGTTAAGTATTTTTGAAAAACATGGCAAGATAGAAACTGGTCTTTGAGTTAGAGAAAACTCGGGGTATCCTTTTTGTGAATAGGTGATTACCTTTGCAATTGTTAGCTCGTTTGGGACCTCTGCCGTAGATGAATAAAACGGTTAAAACAATATTGTTTATATTAAAGCGTATGGATATTCCATTTGCTATTCTTTTTACAACTAATTCCAATATTGTTCATTGACCAGCACCTCTTTGTTATCGTCAAGGTTGTGTATAATTTTTATGGTTTCATCAACAAACAATTGGTTTCATATACAGCTATTCGTTATGGCGTCTAAAAATCATAGTATTTTTTGCCATACACTTTAGTTTTAGCGAAGCTAAGTTTTGGTGGCCCAACATTCAAAAGAAATTATTGAATCATTTGGAAATTGTTGAGGATCAGACTACTTCACCCTTTTCATCTTTGAATTGAGTGGGATATACTCTTTTTATTGCGTCCTATGATAATGTTGATTGTTTCCACGTTTTCGTAGGTTTTTGCTTCTCCTGATTCAGGAATTTTCTTTCATAAAATTCCCTTTTGCTTTTCGCAATAAGATGTTTAACTTATTTCTAGTAAAAATTGGAACTGTCCCCAAGCTTTCATTCACATGTTTCTGTATGTTACCTTTTCTACCACTTTATTTTTAGTACTGATAACTCTTAAGTATACCTTTAGTTATACAAGGAGATTTGGGCTCTTTTTATATTTACGCTTATATTTTTTTTATTTTTTTTTTTTTTTTTTTTAAGGTTTAAATTAAAAATAAATTGCTTGTAACTATTATTGACATTTTTGGTTATCCAACTTTGCATTCCAGTCTATACGGCATTTGGTTTTCAGATTGTCTATATTACAAGTATTATGATTCCGTTGTTAAGTAATTCATTCTTATCAACGGGTCTTTTTTTACTCACATGCATAATTTGATATCAAAGCGTTGGTAAGTGGTCACTTATATCTGAAATAATAATTTCAGAATTACTCTCAAAATGATTATTTGTTAAATAATAGGGTCAATTATTGTTGCGCTTTTGAGTTCGGTCTTCTCTGTTTGTTGGTTGTAAATAGTTGGGAAAAGGAATGTGAATAAACTAGATTAAATATTCGTGCGTTGTGGCCTTATGGAACATCTTTCAGTAAGTCTATATTAAATCTCCCATGAGATAACAATCTTTCTTTCATGTTATTATTCAAATATGGACCAAGTGTCTCTCGAATTTACAATAGCAATATGTGAACGGTAAATTACACCCACGATACGTATTTTTTGAGCAATATTATTTTCTATTTCAATGAAACATGATCAAACGTAGCGTGGCTACACACAAATCCGACTTAATTTGATTTGAATTGAGTTAATATTAAAGGACAACACCACCCTTTTGTCTATCTTGCTATGTTTGGTATTATTCCATGCAGTAGATCCATCTAAATTATGTTTCTAACGGTTGATTTTTAGGTGGGTTTCAGGAGAAAGGCCGATATTGTGAATTCATGATGAGTGAATTTAAACATTCTTTAACTTTCTCGAAACGTTTTTCTTAAACACTTCTTACATTTAGTTTGTAAGAAGAAAATACGTGATCGTCACCTTTATATTTGCTGCTAAACTCATCAGGCGTTTAAATATTGCAGTTTGACATATAATATCTATGTTAGTACATATCTTGTGGTAAGGTTTTGAATCTAATTGGAGATACTTAAACATCATATTATCATATTTCTCTATATTAATATCAGATGCAGGAATAGCTTCTTCAATTCATTGAAGGCATAGTATATAACGTCACATCTGCAGTGTGTTCTCACAGATATACCGTTTTTTAGATAATGACCTCATTTTGAGAACAGTATTACAAGCTATATTCATATGGCTTGGTTTAGTTTTGCCGTTACCATTAATACATTTCTTGTGTACAAATTGTTTACAATTTTACATGAAAATACTTTATGTTTTCGCATCTTTTTAAAGCAAACCAATACATTTCCTTGGTTTGACATTTATATACACATAAAAACAACACAAATTAAATCTTAAATGTAAAAAAAACAAAATTGAGACGGCTGATACCAGTGTTTTCACTGAATCAGGGAATAAATTAAAAAAGAACAATGTAATAATTGCAGGGCAGACATCAGGCCAGACAAACCAAACTACTGCCTATATAAAATAATTATAGGGTTCAGATAGTTAACAAAATTACGAAATTAAGTATTAATTGGGGGGATGCATAACTTTGGAAGTAAAGTGAATGCACTAAAGGGGGGGGGGTGGAATGGGATATTTCGAATAAAGGTTGAAAGGTAAGCTTATAGACGTTCATTCAAGTTCTTTACTTGTTGTTAGTTTGTTAGAGACATATATTACGTAGCACTAAGTCTAAATATGTCAACTCTGTAGCAGTCTTAACATTTAAGGCGCAACGAGAGACTTTGGGGCACACGCATATTGTGACACATGCAGTAGTGATTTTACACAGACGAGGTCCCAACAGATTCTTTTGTGATTGCATGCAGAAACACTTATAAACGTAAACACAGGGCAATTTTGCATTTGCTTAATTTCAATCTAAAACAGAACAAGAATAACTTGAATTTGCATTCCACAGGAAGGAAGATTTGAAAAACTCAAAATGGCTTGTATCAAAGTAAATACCTTATCAGATTAATCCCATCACATGGGGACATTTCACACAGAAAGCTCAACAGCATGCAATTATCAGATCTTTCACATTCTTTAGGGATTAAATGTATCCTAATATTTGAAAATCTATCGTTAAACCCTTAGTAACAGACTTATGAATAACTATCTCTGATTTTTATACTTTTTAATTAGACCACACTTGTAGTTTGAGTTCAGTTACAGATACAGGCTAGTCATCGGCCTAGCTTTAAAGTTTAAGTTCAGTTTACTCACAAATAAAGGCTAGTCTCATCCTGGACCATTGCGGGTTGCTTATCATCTGCTTCTGCTATGGGTTGTTGCGGTGGTGGGGGGGCATACCAAGATCTGTCTAGTTGCCTGTTTTCTTATGTTAATCTTTCTACCAGTTGCTTCCCCATCAGGGAACATCTATCATAAACACGCCATCCCATGTCCAAGTTTTTCTTAACCATCTTGCCCGCTTTACAAGTTCTTGTGCACTTCTGTAGAGTTGTTGTGTGTGGTGTCAAGAGTTCCTGAACTCCAGTTTTTTGGTACACTTTCAAGTTCCTTTGGTGCTCCAAAAACTTCTGTTCTTGTCATTTGTACCTGACGACTTTGACCACGATGTCCCTTGGTCTACCTTCCTTTGGTTTTCCAACCCGATGTTGATTGTCTAGATCACTATCAGTGATGGGCACCTTCAATATGTCATCTTTCCACCAAGTTACTCTTTGTCGCACTTACGGAACTCCTCTACACATAAATTGTATAAAAGTGGGTTAAACAGGTCAGTTGTATGAAAGGCTATAGGAAAACGTTGACGGCTTCAAGGTTACGAAAGGAAAATTAAGGGACGAACGGACGCTGCTCATTTTATTAGTCAACATTCCGAACCGTCGGCGGGGGCCAATTTGGGACGGACAATTATTGCTGCATTCATACATTTATCAATTTTCATAGTAATTTTTTTATAGTTTGTATTTTTTGACCATATTGACAATAAATCTTGAGATATTTCCCCCCTCCAATCTTGCGTTCACTTGATCTTTAGCCCATGTGACTCCAAAAGGGCAAATGGAATATAGCCCTATATCAACTTAATTATATTCATGAGTATTTTAGGAAAAGATCGGCAATTATGACTGTTACATATTTTGCAAATTTTGACTCTTTTGGAAATTTTAACCTCAAAAATGTGCTCATTGAAAAGGTTAGCACTTATTTACTTAATCACTGTCCCTGGGAAGTAAATGAATTATCGTCGCTGGGCGGGAAAAACCTCATATGTAGATTTGACCTTTAAGAACAAAACCTCACATGTAGTAAAAACGGTAACATGACAAAATCTAATATGTAACATTTTTAAGAGACACCAAAAACTGAATAATTTGCTGTAATGCCTTGCTAAAGAAAGTTTTTCGTTTTCAAATAAAGTTAGATAATTATTTACTTTAGATTCTGAAATGAACTGTCATATGATTTACTATCATATTTAGCTTGAAATTCAAGCTAGAACCCGATGTTACCAAAATGCACATATGAGGTTTTTAGCACTGGGGCCCACTTTTTACATATGTGGTTTTGCATTTGACCTCTGGAGTTACATAATGAGGTTTTTCCCGCCCAGCGACGTTATGTTCCTTTAAGCTATTTTGAGAAAAGAGTGTTATAACTAATTTATTATATTTGGATAAATTTGAACTTGTTTGGCCATTTTGACCTAATTTTGGACAAATTTGAACTTGTTTGGCCTTTTTGACCCTACAACGTGTCAATTGAAATGACTACTACTCTACTCAGTTAATTAGAGTTCTTTGGGAAGAAAACTTTACATATTCCCATTATGATTGTTGAGAAGGAAGGCATTTTATGGATTTTTGGGACAATTTTGATGTTTTTTGGCCAATTTGACCCCAGAATATGCAAATTGATATGGCTAGCACTCAATCCGCTCATTTGTGTTCCCTTGGGATGTACACGCACATGTTCTGATGAAACAGCTTGAGAACAGAAGGCAATATGATTGATTTACCTATTTTTGGACTATTTGACCATCTTTGGCCATTTTGACCCCAAAATTTATAAATTGGAATGACTTCCATTATATTCACTTAAATATGACTCCTTTGAAGGTAAATGGACATGTTATGATAGATTATTTGAAGAAAGGAATGCATTTCGACCTATTTACTTAGTTTGGACAATTTTGACCTTTTTGGGCAATTTTTTACCCTAAAATTTAAAAATTAGAAAAAAAATGGCCAACACCCATACGATATTGTATGTACCATGAGGATGCAAATCCACATGGTTGGAGGTTTGTAAACAAATTACGCCGTCAAACTTTTTCTGAGCACTTGTTGCTGTAAATGCGGCCGTCTAATAGAATTCGCGTGGAATTTTAATTTGCATCCACGGAAACATCCCCTCATTCAATCCCATGCATACCTTCGGAAAAGTACTAGAGGTGACACGATGGGTTGAATTTACTATAATTGAAGTTTTAGTGTATTTTATTTCACTCGGTGTAAAAGTATCAATTGTGCACATGTCACTGCCTTCATGTACATTCTCTAAATTTCAAAGATTTATTATTGGGGAGAAAACTTTGAAAAGACTTAAAGGGGGATGGCCCGATTTAAGTCTATAAAATTTTCATCTTGATAGAAGGGCATTCACCCCAAAACCCCATCTGTAATATTTCACGCTGATATTTCAACCCGTTTTTAAGTTAGAGCTAAAAATGTGATTTTGCAATCCCCATAGAGTACTGTGTAAAATTATTATTGGTCGACCAAAATGGGGCATATTTTCACTCATAACATCCAAACCAAACATCATTTAGCCCTAAGATTTCACAGGGTAAATGAGAAAATAGCTTTCTTCTGATACCAAAATTGTGACCACTTCCAGTAAAATATAGGGTCCCTGGGGACAAGGCTATTAGCGATCGGGCCATGGACCTTTACAATTCGTATCTAGGGCCTAATATATATAAATTGCAAGTCTTTTTAAAGTTTTGTCCCTACTTCTTTGAAATTAAAGGGTATAGGGTAATGTCATAATTGACAGTTTTTATTCAGCACATTCAGTTATATCATTGTAGATTAGTATGTGGCAATGAAATGAAACTTCTAATTATAAAGGCTATGTGTAGACGACCACAATGACGAAAACAGAGAAAAGGCATTGTCACTGGGGATTCTTCAAATTCAGAAAATCTACCATGTGAAATCAGGAGAAAATGGACAACTTTTCCCTGCATTTTATATTTGATTCAGCATAACTATTCAAAATATCACATCCTAAATACATAATTTTTTACATGAAAAGTATCCCCCTAATTTTGTATTTTGATGATTTTGATACCCTAAATAATGTACATTGCATGATCTCAAAATATGACCCTAATTACACGTTTTGTACACAAGCATGATGTCCACCTTGAAATACAAGCACAGGGTGATACTGTTGGGGATAATTGTGAGGGCTTGTTCCTACAACTTATTATAAATATTTGCCAATATATTTGTCAAATTGCTCACAATCCCTTGAACAAAAAATACTGCAAGTAATCTTACATCATCCCCTGGCAAGATGGCAGTCTGAGAACATAACCTCAGATGAACCTTGACCTTGGTCCATGACCTTTGACATCATCCACACATGAAGGAACCCCTATTGCACCTTAACCCCAAGTCTGGTGTAAATAGAAGGAGACGTAAAAAACAAAAACCTAACCAAACTGGAACACTCACACAGGGAGAGTCAAAAAAAACTTGACCCAGATTGTGTCCGACATTTTGAATTTTTAAATAACAAATATGTAACACATGTGATATCATCGGAAAGCTAATATCATTATCTTTAATATGCTGTAAAAATAATTCTAATCGGTGTATAGGGCGAGCTACAGTCTTTTGAATCAAGTGGTCAGCATTTCCCCCTATCCACGGATTCCCATTGAACACACGGTGGCTGGCAATTAAGCAAACAACTCCCCAAAATGATGACGAGGTTATATGTCAATGTTTTTGTCAAAAAAGTGATATCTTAAATGTGTAAAAGCCAGTGATAGTGGTAAGTTTTATTTGTAACACTCTTTTTTTCAAGATGTGGCATATTTTGGTCTACAAATATAGAAAATACTTTAAACCTCAAAAGTTTGTCACTGATGTATGTTCCTTCATATGGTATGATTCATTCAACTCCTCCAGAAACTGATACACGTATCAAGTTTCTTTATTTTTCAAATGATTGTTATGAGTGATGAGGACGTAGAAATGTTAAGAGAGCACCGATGGTAAATTTTGACTGCATTTTGTGGGTTTGAATAGCGTCACATGTATTCTGCAGTCAATAAATAGCCCGATTTTCTTCTGGACACTGATTTGCTTCGCGGAACGCCATTCATTTTAATGTGAATCCGTGGACAGAGCACAAAAACGACTACTTGATTCAAACGACTGTAGCTCGGTTTATAGCAAATTAAAGATAACGAACTAAGCTTTCAGATGATACCACATATGTTAGATGTACCTTATATAAAATTTCAAAATGGCGGAAACAATCAGGGTCAAGTTTTTTATGACTCACCCTGTACATACATATACATAAATACATACACATACGGACATGCGCCCTATCGCAATATCCCCCTACTACTTTTCAAGCCAGGGGGATAATAAAAACAAATTTGCAGGTGCCACTTATTTTTTTTTGCAATTATTATCTTCAATTTACTTACATAACTTAATACTTAATCCCTTATTAGCAGGGCTAGTAAACATGAAAAAATCTTCCCAACAACCCAATCCCAATTACCCAAACAACATGAAACAGAAAAAAATGCTACCTGTGCTTCCAGTGTTGAGATGCCAATGTCAACAGGAATTTCCAAGTCAAAGAAACCATTGGATCCAGCAACTGAAACAGGAATCACAAAAGTTAAATTTCATTAAAGCAATAAGATGAATGAGTCCAAACAGCATATTTTTTTGATGTATATATATGCAAAAGGATAGCTTAAGCAACCCAAAATTGTTGTCACTGCTGTCATCATCATCAAGCGGAGGCATCAGCCATCATATCTGGAAGTCATGTATTAAGCCCCGTTTACACTGGGCCACAAGTCTAAGTGAATTTGATGAAGTCGTCATCGGTTTCACTTTTTCCTGAAGTGTAAACAAGTGCAGGCGTAATCGATACGACTTCAAAAAGTCAAATTCATAAGTTGCTTTTTAGCATCTTACTTTTGAGTGAATTTGATTAAGTCGTCATTGAATTCAATTTTTTTGCAGTGTAAACGAAAAATGTAATTGATTTAATGTCTACTGGTCGAAACAAGTGACCCGCCGCGCCTGAGTTTTCCTGGCTTCAGCAACAATTGCAACTGTGCTTCTGAAACTTGAGATGTGAAGGAGTTAGCGCGGGTCATGGTCCTTCCAAAGAATTCGGATTCGATGTTGTATTTTGTCTACTCTCTATTTTGCATTAGTTTGACTAAATAGGCCTAATCACAGGAAAGCTAAAATCACAGTCGCCGAGAGCAACCTTAAATTAGCGCGTTACAGGGGTACGCGCATCATGGGGCTGGCCTGATATGTCGAAGACCCGGGGTAAAGCAACTATAGTCCTGCGGGGGAGCCGTAGTCCAGGCTCCACAGACGATAAGGAATATAAAGCCCGTGAAATCTAATGTTGCGTGAAGAGTTCTTTACCGTTGTAGCCAGACTGTAAGTACACTGGACTCTAATTACTTCTACACTGGGTTGAAGATCATGTGAAATCTTCATTGAACCTGAAAGTCAAACTACTGATAAATGAGAGTGCCAACATTATTTTCTGAAAGCAAATTCAGAAATCCGCTCTTTCAGTGTAAACACCTACTACTCAAATTATTATGCTAATCCTCAGTCGTTATTCAAAAATAATATCGAGTTAAAATCGACTTTTCTCTAGTGTAAACGTGGTGGTGGTATAGTTGAATTGACGTCCTTTGACTTGTCGTCAATGTAATTGAGATGCATGGAGACTTCATACATATAACAGCAAAGAGATTTGAGGTCATGAATGGTACCTATTCTTTCAACACTTCTGAGAGTGTGATATAATAGGCAGGGAAATTGACTTTGTTACCATGACACTTTGAGAGTAGTGGAAATTCCAGGTTTAAACCTATGTTGACAAGGCGGTTCTCGACCCACAAAGGTCCCCAGCCCAGTGCAGTAGCTATAGTAGCTAAAGAACAGGGAAACACAATTTTAAATCTCAGGGATAGATTGTATAGACATAAGGGGTTCTTGAACAATGTGGTTCTGCCAGTTGACATGACCGTCAACATTTTTGGCACTGAATGTTGACCACACCCACCAAGTTGTCATCATCACCTACCACATGTTTAGTGATTGACCGTGAATGACCACCACATGACCTCAAAAATTTGGGCATTGAATGTTTGGACCACATTCACTAGGGTTCATGACCATACAACAATGTGCAAAGATTGGGACCTGAAGACCTTGAAAGGGACTACCAAAATGTGGCACTTGTGATTGTTGACCACACCACCCACCTAGTTTCATTCCTCCCCTTACCATATGTCCAAGTGATTTTACCTGGATGGGGACCCCAAACTGGACTTGGAAAATGACCTTCCAAAGTTGCAAAACACTGAATGGTGGAACCCCACACCCACCAAGTTTCATCCTCCTTTACCACATGTTTAGTGATTTGGACACTTTGAAAGTGACCTCGGACTGCCCTTGAAACGACCTTTCAACATTTTTTGGGCACTGGAATGTACAAAAACACACCCACCCCACCAATTTTAATCCCTTCCTTTGTTTTGACCCACATGTAAGTGGATTGACCTTGGATGACCTCGGATGAACCTAGAAAATGACCCTTAAAAAATTTTGGCACTGAATGTTGGGGGACCGCCCACCCCCCCTCCAATTTTCTAATCCTCCTACCACATGTTTAGTGATTTTGGAACCTTGGAAATGGGGACTCGGATGACCTTGAAATGACCTTCAAAATTTTTGGCACTAATTGTGGACCCACCAACCCCACCAAATTTTTCAATCCTTCACCTTACCCACATGTTAAGTGAATTGCCCTTGGATGACCTTGAAATGCCTTCAAAAATTTTTGGGCACTTGAAATTTTGAACCACCACCCACCAATTTTCATTCCTTTCCTTTAAAACATGTTAAAAAGTGATTTGGGGGACATTGGATGACCTGCGGATTGACCTTGAAATGACCTTCAAAAAATTTTTTGGCAATGGAATGGTGGGAACCACACCCACCCAATTTTCATCCTCCTACCACATGTTGGGTGATTTGACCTTGAATGACCTCGGGTGGAACCTTTGAAATGACCTTCAAAATTTTTGGCAATAAATTGTTGGACCACACCCCATCAATGTTTTTCATTTTCCCTTACCACATGTTAAGTTGTTTGGACTGGATTGACCTCGGATGACTTGAGGAAATTACCTTCAAAATTTTCGGCACGAATGTTGACCACACCCACCAATTGTCATCCTCCTACCACCATGTTTACGTGATTTGACCTTGATGACCCTCGCATGACCTTGAAATGACCTTCAAAATTTTATCGGCACTGATGTTGACCACACCGACCAAGTTTCATCATCTTACCAAAACAGATACGGTTATAGCTTTTTTGCGTATTTTGACCCCATTTGACCTTGACCAATGCCACATGACGCCCTCCTCCGAAATCATCCGCAGCCTATTGAGGGACATCCTATGGTTGCGAAGATGGGATGCCCATACGTGCTCCAATCAAAAGATATCGTGTGGACAAACGGGTATTATAGCGATTTAGCCTCTTTTGCACATATTTGACCCTATTTTTGACCACATTTGACCATTTGGAACCCATGGTCACTGACCCACTTTGTATCCCACCACCGCCTACTTGAGCTACAGCTATGGTGCGAAGATGGACTTCCACACTTGCTTAGTTCCAAAGATCATCGCGCGGGACGCACACACACAAGGAAGGCTTACCATCTATAGTCCCCCTTTGCCACAAAAGTTGGCGGGGGGACCAAAAAGTTAGACTGTCTTTCACCTAAGAACACAAACCTCCAAAGCTCATTAATTCAAAGGATAGAATAGAACAGGGGTTCTTATTATATTAGATGAAGGGCCACAGTCTTGCTAAAACATATTGAAAGTTCCCTACTTAGTTGGTCATTTGGTGGGGCAATTCTGTGACCGTGGAGAGCAGAGCATTATTTCTCAATGGATTGTCTTTATGAAGGTTAATGAACAAATTTAGTGGGCGTGCCCCTCGTTAAGTGGGGGGCGGACTAGGAGGGGGGGTCAGTTCATAATCAGGGGTCGTCTTCTCAAAAATGAAAATGCTTGGTTGCTTAAAAAGGTAACCAAAAATGTTCTTCTTGGTACAAGGATTAAAAAAAGGTTATAGTTTGCACTACCTACAAGGTATAGTTACCGAGGTATAAGACAAAATTCTTCAATGTCAAAGGTCATCAGCAAAGGTTAAATCTTTAATATTGCACCGATTTCTTTACAAATGTCTCAATTGTTAACCTTTCCAGGTGGATTGCAACAAAAGTAGGTGACACTCTCATTTTATTTGTTTATATCGAGATAAATGACAATAAGGTCAACCCATTGACCTCTATGATCTCCCCATTCTAAAAATATGTTAGACAAGAGTGCAAAATGTGTTTTGTTGAGTTCCTGCGAACGATGAACAATTTAGCCCATTTTTTTTAAGAAATCGGAGCAATTATATTAAAGGTTTAACCTTTCGTGATGACCTTTGACATTTTGATACCTTTTTTTAATCCTTGTAATAAGACGTACACTTTGGTTGCCTTTTAACGCATTCCGGTCATTTTTCATTCGACCCTGTAAATTATGAATTTTTTCCCCCTCCTGGATTCCGCCCACACTTTCATTCACGAGTGCACCCCAGCTTAAATTTGTTCATTAACCTTCAGCGAAGACAATCCCCTGCTAACTGAGCTCGGCTCTCCAACGGTCCGACGGAAGTGGCTCCAAATGACCACACTTGAGGGCCAAATGCACCAAAATTGCCTTATGTTGTTCCCTTTATATTTGGAGCAAGTCAAGTCTAGTCATCAATGTTTGGCGGGCCGTATTTGGCCCGCGGGCCGCGCGCCATTGAGAACCCCTGGAATAGAACTTGTGAGCAATAAACTTTGGGTAAGTAAAAAGATTGCTCATGGATGGTTTGGAATGACTCATCCAGGAGAATTTTCCTCATCTATTACATTACACGTTCAAGGTTCATGTTGACAGTAAGAGATTCACTCATGAAGCACTACCCTGGTTTTAAAGGTCCAGAAATGCAAATAGAATTGATGTGGTTTGTTGCAAGTCTACGAGGAGGGGAAAAGAAAGCATCAATATTTAGGTTGGTGATGACTTCATCAATCATTTGTGATGCCATTAGATTTATCAGAGAGTAATAGAAAATTCAGTGACTGACTGTGGTGAATCTATTCATGAAACTGACTGATAATAATCACTCGCTTTTCACTTATGATGTCACCGGTAGTGTATTAGTTTTTCTGGCCTAGTACAGTGGATGTCCCACAAAGATTTTGGAGAAGGTTTATCATCTCAGTTCCTGGGATCTTTAAACCCTGGGTCTAAGTTGGACTCCCTTGATAATACAGTCTTTGAATTTAAGAATGACCATGGATAATTTTCTGAGAATTATAATTTGCACAAACTTCATCTTAAAGGGCTTTGTTTCGATTTATGTGTATTGTTTCTCTACTTGATATGATAGCCTGGTACTATGCACATACACCCCCATCCAGTATCGTGGGAACCAAACTTGCGATTTTGATAATGGTAGCTGCATAATGCATGTTGCCAAGCCCTATTCAATACTGTGCTAAGATTGATGGTTAACCGCTAAAACAGCGGTTTTTTTGTTTATATCTTGGGGAATTAAATGGATTTTGAGGGCATCAATTTCAGGACGACAATGAAAAAATAAATGGCCTTTCATCTGATATCAAAATTGATACTACTTCCGGGTAAATCAGGGGGGTCCCAAAGACGATCGGAACACGCGACTTTAATTGGTACCCGAATACACCAGCACCAGGGACACCAAGCACTAGGGGGTCAGCTCCCTGGTGTCGCAGCTTGGCAAATTGGTGTTTTTTGTGGTTTTGTTCCCCCATCAGACGTTTGGACATTTTTGGAAGTTCACACAAATGAAGCAATTCAGTGAAACCTTTTGAAAGAAATGGTACCTCTCCTATGCACTCTCATTCCCATTCCCCAATAGACTTACCGAAATTCAATGTGAAGCAAACCACCAAGCAACATTCCAAGGACACTTCAAAAAACTGCCTCTCTCTTCTTGGAAATGGTAATAGAGCCTAATATTCCTAAAATCAGGACGATGTGAAAATGTTCCTCTACTGCTCCTGATAAAAGTGGTCAATAATTGCATCAATCTGAAAAGAGAAAGTGTGTGTATGTGAGAGAGAGAGAGAGAAGAGAGAGAAGGGGGAGAAAGAGAGAGAAATAGAGAGAGGGATGGAAAAAGAAAGAATGAAGTGTAGAGCACAAAAAACTTAGGGGTCCTATAAAAACAGATCATTATTTTCTTAAGGTGCTTGTTTCGATTTTAGTGTGTCTATTATCTACTTGGTATGAGAGCCTATGACTATACCACAGGCCACAAGGGTAACCGTGTGAAACAAACTGCAGCTTTGATGCTAACGCATAAATGCATAGTGTCAATGCCCTATGCACTATACTCGGCTTAATATGTGAGCGACAATAAGAAAAATATGTGGCTTTTCATCTGAGATCAAATTGATAAAACTTCCAGGTAAATCAGGGGTCTCAAAGACGATCGGAACAAGTACCTTTAAAATTAACAATGTATTTTATCGGAATGAATTCAATTGACTTCTTAATCATCAAATTTGTGTGCAGGTTATTTGAAAGAGAATTTACATCAGAACTAACTTGTCATTTACAGATAGTGCTGACAAAATATTGCCAAGATTGGGGGGTCTAAGAGAGCGTTGTTGGAGAATGTTACATTTTCATGAACCAATTAAATCTGGGAACCACTGCCTTTCTTACAACGTCAGTTTGGATGACTGGAGAAATATTATTTGATCAATTTGGGTGGAGTTAAATTATCTCTAGAAAGGAGAGCGATAGAAATTCCACAATGGATCAAAGATTCCATTCAATCAGAAAAGAAATGAGTCATGAACTGAGACAGGGTTTTACAATCTCAGTCACATCTATGCTGGGGATACAATCAAGACTAAGTGACACACAACGATCAGTGAAAACCTTCCCACGGTCATTTTCTAAAATAAAAAACAATGTTTCACCAAATGCATGTGTCGTCTCCTGTTGCGGTTTAAATGAGGTCACAAGGGGTCACAGAGGTCACCAAGGTCACAACACTATCCCAGTGTCTGAAAATTGATCGACTTAATGCATAGCCGCATGCAATGTGTTTTAGGCCTAACATTTTGACCACAGATACAACACACACAATACACTATTGTTTTCACTTACTTTAACGATGTCACATGCAAAGATTGCAATAGTTGTGGCTGGTGTATTACCAAGTGCATTCCAAGTCATTTCGCTCTGTGTCTGGAACTCTTAACATATTTTTCACTTAATGTATCAGTGCAACTATACTCCAATTATCTTCCTCGAGTCATTGACGTCAACGCGTTCAGACAGACGTTTTGCACCTGTATTTTCGCACCGCCTTTATACGCACGCGTAGGTATGCCAGCGCTTTGAATCAACGCCCACGTTTTCATGCTACGTTCACTGCATAATACACTGACGTCACTGACACGAGAAAGGTAAAAGCACTACAATACAAAGTATACTGTATTCAGTTCGTATTTAACTATTAGCTACAGTATTGCTGAGCAGAAAGCGTTGCTAGTATAAATACCCATTGAATACACATAACATACCAATGTCCGTAGCAGGTTTCTAAATTGTTTTGAAAGTTCGTTAGCCTTGCGAGGGTGTACGTTTTTCCCATCAACCAGTGCTAGAAGGTCACCGATGGTCATCTCTTCAATCTCTGCGGTCATTTTATCATAACCTCTATCTGTTATATAAAATGGATTCATTAAGTAGGGAAAAGGTCTTGTGTACATACTTCATCCAGCCAGAACTAAGATCCCAGAAGTGAAGGGTATTCTGAGGGAAGTTAATTGGGGATGTACAGCCATCTGGTATAGTATGACCCCATTTTTCAATGTACAAACTGCTAAAAATAGGTCTTTAAAAAAATTCAAAAAAATTTTTTTTCCACCCAAAAAATCTAGGACCCAGGTGTAGGACCAGGGGGATAACAAACATCACTCAATATGCGTAATACCTCGTCTGTACCATTTTCAATTGCAGTTGTGTCGTATACAGACAGCCTCAAATTAGAAGGTAGATGTCGATTTGAGAGACCGGTCCTTTTGATTTTTTTTTTATATTGCTCATTTTTTTTTTTTTTAATTTTATTAATATCATTAAAAATATGAAACTACAAATTGACTTAAATACTTTATGTACAAAATGAAATGTGAAACAAGAGTGATATTTTTTCATTTGATGTTTCCATGCAAATTACACCGACCGCTGCACTGTTTGCATGACAACAAATAGCCGACTTCACACTCCTGTTTTCCAGATTGGGCATGGAGGCGAAAACTCTCCCTTGACCACTACACTGGAGTATGCTTCTGCAAACACTTAGATGCAGTCAAAGTACTGAGTCCCCGGCCCATCATGGTGGACATAAACCCAAGAGGTCCTGCCGTGGCTGAAAGATTGGAAGATGCCATACATTTTATTTCCACATTGGAGCACTTCAAAAATGGAGAGTATACCCCTGCCCAAACTGCAGCTGCCCGGTGGTTTCAAGATGGCTTCCACAATGCACTGTAAATGACGAAAGTTTTCTGACTGACCAACCCACCTTCCCCAAGAAGGTTGTAGGACAAGCAACAATCATTTGTTTGTTGGCCGAGGGTAAACTAAGGTGTTTGGAATTTAGAAAACCAAGTAGAACAAACATTGTTTTAAATGAATGAAATCAATTATTACTGTACAAATCTGAAAAAGAAAATTTGATTCAAAGCAGTTATTTTGTTTTTAACTCAAATATTTTCATCATAATTTGAAATATAATTATGTAAACTCAACTAACCGGCGCTTTGATTATTTTTTTTTCAATTGTTTTGGTTACAATTTTAGCTCAAAACAATGTTTTTTTGGTTACCTTCACTCCAATTTTTTTTGCTTAGTGTTTCTGAACATTACTTTCATTCGAAGTGAACCAATATCACATGCCATGTTATTCTCTCACTCTCATCGTGATGCACTGATCACCTATGGTACTATGGCAGATACTACATGGTTAGAGGGAAATAGGGCACACTATTTTCCCAAGATACTGACTACGGGCCTATCACCCTTCACCCCAAGTGCAGGGTGATCGCCTTTAAGCCAGTAACCAGGGAACATAGTGTGCCCTAATTTCCCGATATAAAACCCTGTATGTTTTATTACACCTAAACGGTGGGTGGGGGGAACATGGGGACAAGGTTGAAGGGAAATAGTCCATCTCTTTTTTTTTATTTCCTAGGAAAATAGCAAAATTAATAGGAATCAGCCATGAAATGCGATGATTTTGTTATGAATAATTCACGAAGTGTAATCATATGTACACATACCTGTCAGCCCTGTCCCATCACATACTTTCCACAAATATGCCATATGATTCCGCCGATTGCTAAAAGGGGTAGTGCTCCCGCTCGTAGTAAAAAGAAAAGGGAAATCAAAATACACTTTTAAGTGTATGGTACGATTGGTCAACCGCGGGTTGGCCTAGTGGTTGAGAGCGTTCGCCTCACAGTCCGGTTTCGCCGGTTTCAAATCCCGGCCGGGTCATGCCTATGACTTTAAAAATGGTACCTACTGCCTTTCTGTCCGATGCTCGTTATTTAAAGAATGGCGTAGGTAAGACACGCGAGCGACCAAAGACCCCCTACTGTAAGCTTTCAATGTGTTTGGCAGACGTGTGGCCTAGGGTTTATGCACTGAATAGGCCGCCACCCTATGCGCATTCGGCCGAAGGACGTTACTTTTTTTACGATTGGTCAAATTGTACATCATCTGTCCATCACTGCAATTCTTAAACCACTGTGAAAATGTAAGCAATTTCTTTTGATAATTTGAATATTGAACCCATGTATCCGCGCACGTTACTGACTTATTTGGGCAGTTGAAGGGTTCATGGTCATATGGCGTTTTTGCTACATTCACCCTGGCGCTTGCCATAAGGATCGCAAAAATTGGGTTAAAGATGACCTTAATTATAAGCTGTGCCACTGGACATTTTCAATCCACATTCACAATATTCGTTATCACTTTGATGATTTCTGCTGTAGTCCCCTATATGCGTAAATACGCAGAGTGTATGATTCTGAGAACCACGGCTCATCGTGGTAAAACGTGCACATCCCCCATCACCCCTTTACTGTCGCTGGCACACAGCGCCGGTCATTGTTGAATCTTTGCAAACCTTGGCAAATTTTCCTTGCTAGGGAGTTCTCAACCACATCATATTCGGCTGATGTGGAAACTCCACGTACACCCAGTGTCAGATAGCGTTGATTCGGATTTTTTTTTGTACATTGCGTTACACTGGATATTGCGCAAATACTTGGCCTATGTTACGATTACCACCAAAATATTTCCTAACTAAATTGTCTAGTTAGCTGACTAGTTTATAATATAGGTGTAGTTTTGAAAACAGATGAAAAAACGTGAAAAATACGATACAACTACATTTTTTTCTTACCTTTCAGCTGGCTCAATTATCGAATGCCCGCGTCAAGTCAGGCCACTCCCGGCACTCAAAAACTAGTGACCTAATTGGTCTTTTTTGTGAGACCCGTTTCTAACATCAATCCTGATTTGTCCGAGTTTGCGATATCCAGGTACCCGCGAACCATTTTTTTCATTCCTTGTTCACCTTTAACACAGCGTTTGGCTGCTGGGGAGTCCCCATAACGTAGCCATTTCCTAGAAATCCGGCCATTTAGCGATGCGGATACGGTATAGGTGGCGCTGTGTCCGGGCAGTACAGACGCTATGGGAGCGTAATGGTGGGCCTAGCAAGTGGCAGTCTAGCACTACCTCAGATGACCTCGACCTTGGTCTATGAATCTTTTACATTATCCACACAAGAATGAATGCCTATTGCACCTTTAAACCCAACCCCCTCTGTTTTTAAACAAAGAGGATAAACGCACTGCTCCCTTTCATCAAAAAAGACTATAACTATGTTTTAAATTGCCATGCCATTTAGCAAAAAACACATATGATTGGTGGACATGGAAAAAGACGAAGGCCCAAGCCAGATGTAAATCGTCCCCCAAACAATAATAAACACAATCTTACATACAACATAAAATGCACTGTGAGTGTAGATTTGACATCGTACAATGATCACAATAAAGTGGATTGGAGCAGGTAACTAACTTAGCACCATGATATCTATAAAGAAATTATACATATATGTCATCATTCTTCTTCTTAGGTTAGTTTTAAATGTTTTCCACAGCGTTGCATTTTTAATAACAGTAGGTAAATTTATTCAACTTGAAACATTCACCAACTCAAAAGTGTGGGAAGAGCTGCATCGTAAAAGGCTGACCCGAGATTTCCCGGAGGAGGCACCCGTCAATTGGCACACAATTGAGTTTTTTTTGCATATTCATAATGCTAGTCCATATACTAAACACTCTGTGACTAGCCTAAGCTTCAAATCGAAATCCGTCTATAGAAATCCGCAAACTTGTTATAAATTTTTCCGGAATTCCAGCAAATTTATTTTTATCACTATGAAACTCTAACACTGAAAAAGTACACTGAAAATCACAGAGTAACGCTTAAAAGCTTGAAAATCTCTGAAAATTGTCTGAACAAAAGGGAAAGAGTAACACTGAAATTTTTCAGTCAGGGTTTCAACGTGGTTCAGTTGTGTTTTCAGTGTAATTTTCATTGTTGTATTGTTCACTAAATGAGCATCTACCTGTACCTGTTTAACATAACTATTTAGCCAAGTCAACTTACATGGTTATCTTTTCATGTGATTAGGGTTGCTTCCAAGGGATTACAACATTTTCCGTGTGATTTATAAAACAGGCTTCATAATTTTTTCCATGATGTTTTCATCCAATTTCATTTTGATTATGAATCCGGAAGCATCCCAGTATATTTAAATTTGCAAAAGTGTAATATTGATGTCAATTGATGATGAATAACAAAGGGAGCCATTTCGGTGTGGTTTCAGTGTTGAGCTTCTTTGTATTGGTCAAGTGTATTTTTCTAGCAATTTTCAGAGATGATCAAGAGATTTTCAGAGGAGCAGAATTTTTTCAGTGTATTTTTCAGTGTTGTAGTGTCATATGTATACACAGTATCCTATGGCAACTATATATACAATAAATGTTTACCGCATGCAAACGAAAAATCCGATACATCTCAACTTTGGAATTGGGCATAGGTGACTATCTTGAGGTCTAGTTGACTATTTTCAATCAAATACAAAAAAAAAATATTTCAACCAATCTCGATTCAGGCTTTATACAACATCATGTGCATCACCCATTCATGTAGGACACAGTTGTTTGACCCATGAAATTGTTTCTTTTATTTTAGAGCAATTTTAAGCCCAAATGTGCTAATACAATTTTGATAACTGTATAAGTATGACATGCCAGAGTTATTACCTCTGCAAAAAATTAGAAAATCCATGCGGAAATCTTGCCATATAAGCCTACCAAAGGTAATAATTTGTATGTTATAGGCCTCTATATGCCTATTTCCCATCGAAAGACGTGTAAAAACTAGATTTTTATGAAAAATCATATTTGCCTGCAATGAAATTTCATCAATTTACACAGAATGTAGTTAGTAGCATACATACTCTTAATAGGTGTCCAAAGTGTGTCGCCGTTGAGATTTTTTGTTTTATTCTCGTTATGTCATATAAATGAGACTTTCAAACAGCATGAGAAAGGAATAGGGAATTCTGAAATGTATAGTACGATTAAACCGATCCAGGGTTTCCTCTGCCGATCGATGGCGATATTCTTTTTGTAGTATCTGGCCGATCCACGATACGATCCGATGACCGACAGGTTCCATTTTTTAACTTAGGAATGGCAACGATGATTGTAATAAATAAATCTGGTGGTTCAATTTGCTACAAGTTCCAATGAGGAATTTCTGAGAATAAGGTTAACTTTTTGAGAAGCGTGTGTTCTTTTTCTACTTAAAAAACTGTAACAATACCTATTTTGCTTTGTCTCCTGTCTTTCATTCAGTACATCGGCTAAGAATCGGCAGGCTCTGATATATTTATGCGATCCGATTTCATGACGATTTTGCAAAAACGGCATCCGATCATGTGTCCCAATACAAATAGCGGTTAATCTCTAATTTATAGTAAACCACAATTGCAATAGTCAGCCTCAGCTTGACGTGGGACTTAAGCAAGCCATGTTTGTTTACTAGAGGGTGTAAAAGCTATAAAGGTTTCCTCATCTTTATTGCGTTTTGTACTCCTTTACCATGTCTTCTGATACTCAGTTACTTTCTTCTGGTAGTGCCACAAGGAACAGCGGCGGCCTCCTGTGCCCGGCTCCACATTTGTCATCTAAGAAATAATGAAGTAATACACCAAGGTTGGTATTCTGAAAGAAGTATAACTTTAGACCCAGTTTAAATCAGGGTTAGTCTACATAAGTGGACTTTCTGTCCTTCCAACAATGCTAAATACTGCAAGTAAACTGGCGAAACCTCCTGGCACGAGGCAGTTGGAACATGACCTCGATGACCTTTGGACCTTGGTCCATGATCTTTGACCTCAATTGCATATGAAGGAACTAGATGTATGTCTTAACCCAAGTCTGGTTTATCCGACTTCAACTTTTGAAGGAGACAAAAAACAAAAACCTAACGAAAAACTACACCAAATGAACAAACACACATACAAATCATACACCATACAAAGACATGGCACCCTCGCAATATCCCTCTCTGCTTTTGAGCAGGGGGATAAAAAATGCGCTGAACAGGTGAGAAAGTCCTCAATGAGAAATTTCTCACCCATTAACATTAACTTTCACAATATTTTTTGTAAATTAAGTTTTTTTCCATCATGTAGAAATAACCCTGGCTTAAAAACCGGGTCTAAAGTTTCTCTCCTTTAAGAATAAACCAGGCTTAAGAGATTAGAACTTGGCATAAAGTACACACTATAGAGTACTTCAGCTGCATCTTCCAACATTAGGTAATTCAAAGTAGTCCAAACAGTCACACAGAGGGCTGTTGTTCAAATTACACAGTCACACACAGCTATTTCACATCATCCACATATGAAGGAACTCTACTGCCACTAACTCAGTTGTATAAAATCGGATTTCGAAGGAGACATGTAAAACAAAAACCTACACTAAAACTGGAACACACACACAACAAACATATAAACCATGACCTCAGATGCCTTTTGACTTTGGTATGTAACTTTTGACATCATCCACATAGGAAGGAACCCCCCCAATGCACTTAGTCTGGTTTCAATCGGACTCAAACTTTTGAAGGAGACATGAAACGGACATGCGCAAACTTTTTTAAGGAGACATGAAACGGACATGCGCAAAAAAAAAAAAACATATAACACAGCGCAAAATTCACCCACTGCTTTCACGCCAGGGGATAAAAAGTCATTCACTTTCACAGTCGGTTAACAGGGTTTGCAGTTGCCATTAAAGTGTTGTTTTTTAAAAAAAAGATTTCAGGCATAATGGGTCATACGTAGTGATTTCAACGGTTGGGGGTTCAAACCTCGCTATGGCCAACTTGTTTTTCCCCTGACTTGAGTAAGACACTTTACTTCAATTACTTCCTTTCTGCAGGTTGATACCTGGAAAATGGCATTATTCAATGCGGTGAAGGTAACAGACTCAATGGTGGGAGCACTGGCAAATTCCCAACAGGAAAATTGCACAGAGGAGAACTCCTCAAAATATTCAATATTCCTATAGGATTAGCATTGCATAAAAGTATGCAACAGGTGGATATTTTCATTACACCTTCATTATTAACTACTTAGCATTATGGGTCAGTGGTATATATTAGAGTTAATTGTCGTGCCAAGCAGCTTGTGCCCAGAGTGCCCAGTGTCTGTTTCTTTGGGAGTTGATTAAGTTTTATTTTTGCAAGGCCATTTCTACTTCTAACTTCTCTCACAAATTGAAATCACCCTCTCATTGGTTACTTGTGGTTGATAACATTTTGATCCAACAGAGTTGTGCCGTTGTACTGTTATCCACAAAAATTAAACCTGTGAACATTTTTGCTATAAAAAATTCAAAGGCTTTTGAGCAAGGGACCCTTGAAATCAAATGTGATCACTATGAAAAAGCTTGAAACCAAGATTTGTTCAAGGACCCAGGATTCTGACTCAGACTTTAAGGCTTTACACCTGGACGCGAATTTGGGCATTTGGGACTCGGACTCCGACTCAGACTGAATTGAATGAGGGGGACTTGACAACAGCACTGGAAGGCCAGTTTTTAGGTTTGCTCAGGTCTTTCTTTAGAGAAGCAGCAGCAACACACTATTCTTTTTCCAAGTATTGTTTGATTTTCCTTACCATGCGTTTTATCACCACTCTTGAATTTGGTCAAGATTATACCTTGTGGTGTAATATCTGTCACACCCTTATCCATCAACGTTGACAGGTATTTCTTTGCTTGGCTTTTAGTGTTCTCTTCTTCAGGAACAGTTTCAGCATTGTCACTGCAAAGAACAAGATTAAAGAATTATATAATATTGGATGGCTCCGAGGGTGATATGAGAATATTCCGCACGAGTCGTGAAAATATCGAAAAAGCCATCCAATATTATTATTGTTATATAATATGAAGCCGACTGTAGAACTCAACACAATTTGCAAAGTGGGGTACAGTATTTACTTTCATGACTTGCCATGGCCTACGAATTCGGTTACCCCGGCACCCTGACTTACTCAAAGCTTCAAAGGCTAAGCCTTGTCTAAGTTGCGACACTGACACCGAACTGTTTTTTTGCCAAGATACAATCTCAAAATGTTGACCGCATTTTAGTGCTACATCCGGTTATATACTATCTTCTATTTTATTGTAGGATTCTTCTTCCTTGTGTAATATAACCATGGTGTTTTGTCGTCTGTGTGTACGCGACCATTTTCAATGTTTACACTTCAATACGATCCCCGCTAAGCTACTGGAGCACCAGCGCAGTAAGCCTGAGCAATATTTATGTGAACTCATATAACGTTCATGGACGCTATAAAGAATCGCACATATTACTAGTGCTAAATAAGCTACTATAAACCAGTTAACAAAACTTACGGTATCAAAATATACTGTTCAATGAATTTTTTTAAATACTGTTAAGTATTGGCGGTATGAGGGAATCTTCATATTATTATATACTATAGGCTACTACTCAAGCATGTGATTTATTAACATGACTTCAATTTGGCAAGCTACAATATATTTACAACTACTCCGGTTGGTGGAAAATTAAGTGATTGGGTTAATAGTTAAGGGATTTTATGACAAAGTTGTGATTTTCTATATGAAGGACTTCGATTTGAGCTTAGTTATTTCACACAGTGATTAGTATATGGACAAGCATTATGTATATGCAAAAAACATGATTTGTTTGAAAAATAAGTGCGCCCTCATCGGGAAATGTGAGTCAGCCTTTAAAAAGCCGGGGTTGTTTGTTGGGTAAAATCTATCATTATTTTATAAATCCCATAGTGCCTGAGAACATTTGCCTATAACATTTTGACCCTGTTCATTGGTTGACCCCTGTATAAATCCTGCCTCCACAAAAAACAGCTGTACTACTGCTTTAATTTTAGCCAACTTTTGACATGTTGTTCTTAGTAGTTTTAAAGTACATCTGAGATGAGTCAATTTGAACATCTTTTTTTATATAAAGCAGGGTTATGTTGAAAGTAATGTTTTCAGCCATGCAGTTTGGTTGCCTGGACAATATTGGATGACGTCTATTGTGAAAATCCTTTTTTTTTTCCTGACAGAAGTTCTGTCTAACAAGCTAAGGCAGAAAAAAAATGAAAGAACTTTTTGCTTTGAAAAAAAATCCTAGAAGCGTATAGTCATTGATATTTATGTATCTCTAGTCAACCATTTCTGCCCTAGCCAAAATATTAAAACACCACGTGATCTAAGGGCATATAACCTGGAAGCTAGCAAACATTTGTAACATCTCAAGTACAAAAGGTTCCGAGTGATTAAATATGCAGACAAGCCTTCCGGAACACCGAAACAATTATTCTTAAGTGCTGGAAATGGTGCCTTAAAGTCGACTCAGAGATTATTGCGAAATATTATTTTTTTGTTGTACTCATGAAAATAGTCAACTAGAACTAAGATAGTACAAAAAAGCTAAATGCCACATTCCGCAAATTTGAGATGAATCGGATTTTTCGTTTTGATGCAGTAAACATTTGAGGGTGAGTATTACTTCCCATAGATACTGTGTATAACCAAAAATTCCGGATCTCGGAATTTTCTACAAGTTGGTGATTTTCTATATACTGAATTATTTAAGAAGCTTAGCAATTTCAACAAACAGTGATAGTATATAGCAAGCATTCTGTACATGCAAAAAACACGAATTTTTTGTGTGGAAATTGAGGGCGCCCTCCTCAGGAAATCTCAGTCAGCCTTTAAGGAAGCAGTACTGTAAGGTATCCACCAGTGGATTCTTCTGTGACCCCTACGCAAACTCCCTAGTGGAATAACTGCGCACGTGTGGTCGCAGAAAATCCACAGTCGGAGTATCAGCGCACGATGGTGTATAAATAAATTTGAAAACAATATAGGCCTATATATAAGAGAATCCATCACCATGCGCTGAAACCCCCTTTCCTTATAAGCGACGGTGGAGTATTTCTGCGCACGGACGCAGTGAATCCACCTGAGGATTACCTGCGCACCCGTGCGCTGAAACCCTTATAAGCGACGGTGGAGTCTTTCCGCGCACGCACAGGAAATCCACCGGTGGATTACCGCCCCCTCGTGCGCTGGCTGAAACCCCCGTTCCCTATAAGTGACGGTGGATATTTCCGCGTCACGTACGCAGGAATCCACCGGTGGATTACCGACGCACTTCGTGCTCTACCTATACAATTAACTATAGGGCCTATCATTATCCACAGATTGAATAATTGATCGACAGGTAGGTTTTGTAAGCGCTTACAATCCGAATCTACCTACAGTGTGGGGGGTCTCTGCACCTAAGCAATCGGCAACATCAACACGCGCTAATCGTGTCTTTTTTTCATAATTGATATTACTGTTATAATCTGGGATTTAGGAGAACTGTTTCTTTCCAATATATCGGGGAATGTGAAAAATACTCCAGAAATAGGGTTTGCTATTCCAAATCTTAAAAAGTGTTCACTATTCCGAATTTTAAAAAGGGTTCGCTATTCCAAAGCTCAAAAAGTTCGTTATTCCTAATATTGAAAAAGGTTCTGTTTCGGTATTCCGAAATCAAATAATCCGTTATTGCTATAGGAATTTGATACGTGTATGATATGTCAGTACTATATGTTGCCATGGTAACAACTTCCAGACAGAGTGTTATAGGCCTATGCTTGTACGGTAACTTTTCAAATCGTTCTTTTCAATGTGACGGGTAAATATGGGTGGTCGGCGAGCATCCGTTGTTAGATATTATATAATTAACATCCTCTTTTATTTGCTAAATATTAAAATGAATTTTACTCTATGAAACAACTAAAATAATAGCCGAAGTTTCAGATTAAAAAGAGCAATAGTTCTGATTGAATCTTATAACAGAGAAAATTACATATTTGACATCTTTTCATAATTTACCTTCGAAGAAAACCGGTACATTGCAATGTCAATTATGTTCTACTTTCATTTTTCCACACTGGCGCGACCACAAACACGCTGAAATAGTGCAAAGTACGGTTTTTTGGTAGCAAAGCCCATGCCGACAGTTGGAGCCTTTCTGATTGGTTGAACATCTGGAGTAGTCATAGCAACTCGGACGGGTAATTCCCGATACCAGGCCAAATTAAAATGTTGGCGTCTTTACCGTACACGGATAAAACAATTCAAGCGGCAGTAACGCTTATACCATGGACATAATAGAAAGGACAACCAACGCGAAAACCACCAATTACCTAATTCGATTACCCATTCATCTCGACAAAAGCTAGGCACTCGATATGTATTCATGTGTATATACCGAGACCGTTTGTGATCTATATCTCTTTGCCGCGGTCGATTCAGTGACTACGGGAAAAGCCGTCCACAAAACTTTGTAATTTGACCGGATGTTGTGACCCCTGACTGTAGGGGTTTTTGGAAAATGCACAGTACATTCAATTTCCATCTTTTTTGGCAATTTGTTGTCACCAAATAGAGGAGAATTTTGTTCAGAAAATACCGAAACCCCATCAAAATCCGTCATTCCTTTGTGGAGCTACGACTGTAGAAAATAAGCTTGCATTTTGGGTGATTTTGTGACCCAAAATTGTTAAAAATCTTGTGAAAATAATATGAAAATGTTCCGATCACTTCCGACTCTTGAGAAACGGTGTTATGAAAGTTCAATGTACCTTGTAACAATGCATAACTTCTGAATTGGTGCCCAAGCGCGCCCCACACGTGTAATTGTACATCGAAAACCCACAAATTGTAATATTTTAACTTCGCGTTTATGTTTGAATTTTATTTACCGTAGTGGCTGTTTGATAGCCGATACCATTGACTGATTCCTGTCAGTTTTATCTGAAATAGGAATGTGATAAGTCCATCCTTTTAACCTAATTAATGTATAAATTATAATTAATGAACCCTCATCTCTCCGATGGGGGGGGGGGGTTGGTACAACCGCTCTCTTCTCTTCTATTCTTTTTCGCGCCACCAAAACCCGGTGTCAAATAGTTAAAGTATTGACATTTTATGCTCCGTTTCATGCCCCCCCCCATTAAAAACACTACCGGTAGAGGAAAGTCGTAAGGGTGATCCCAAGTTGATGGAATAGTGTGTGGCAATCACCCCCCATAGGCGTAATCCCGGGGAATGGGGGATATATCCTTGCAATTTTCTATGAGGGGGGATGGTCAATACGTTCATCCCCCCAATATTGATACCCATTCACGTGCTTGACCAAAATCACCTCATATTTTAACCCTTAATAGTTTAAAATGGTAAAATTTCCTTTCTTCGCGCTTTGCGCGCATTTTGTTCCAATTACAATTATATTTAATGATTTTAGCTTCTAAATGACACATTTTTTTAGGCGCGCTTGGCGTGCACCATGGGCTAGTAAGGATCTTTTCCCTTTCTGCAAACCCCATTTTTTCCCATCCATAAATTTTCATCAACCCAATCCCCCCAATTCAAAAAGAAATTTAAGCCAATCTGCCCCTCCCCCCCCTTCAGGATGGAAATACCAACGACGCCCAGTACGACACAGGAATATCACAGAACTTGATTTTATTGTAATAGATAGCGTCCCTTCTTCCTTTGATACCAAAGAGTATCAACATACTACATGTCATAATGACGTCTATGTCTCTACATTATGGAAATGTTTCAGTGTTACAATATTATTTTTGAGCCAGTAAATTTGCAAATATCAATCAATGTTTCTTCCTATATGTAGTATTTTAACGACTTTATTCCTTGACTTATAGTGACGTCATGTTAGTTTTCTACATCTTTTTGATACAATGGAAAGAGTAAAGTTAATAAAATTCTAAGCTATACTGCAGTACCAATTTATAGGAATTGGATGTCAAATAAAGAAAATTCAAGCGGGCCAGTCACCCTCCTGCTGAGAGGTATTACGCATTATCTTAAGAAGCCGGTAATTGGGGATTTAATAACAAAGGCGCAACTGATAGGGTTTTGAAACTAGCGTGTTGTTTGTCCCCTTCCTCTATTACGTCCATGCTTATATTATTATTTATTTATTTGAAACATACACTTTTTATAACAGTGGCACACACCTACCCCGGCGGTGCGTTCAGACATAATTACAAAAACAACTATATTAATAAAGACATAAAGTCATTATACAACCGCCAAAAACCCCATCAAAATGTTCAGCACCCACAATATACACCCCCCTACAGACCCGGTACCCACCTCAAACACACACACACACACAACACCCCCACCCTCACACACACACCCTCACAACACACACAACAAGGGTCTATACAATCACACACATGCACACACACACACTCCTTGCTCATTCATACACACACAATCAAAATTAAAACAATATGATGTCTATAAAACAGTTGTACCGCAAATAATGCTACAATCCATCAAAACTGTCTCATCCATTTTTTGGGTGTTGCATCCGGTGTGCCTCTAAAAAGAATCCCGAAGGCAAGATGCACACCAAAAAAAGGCAACAACTGATCACTGGATTGGCAGCACTTAAGTACAAAAATAGAGCATTTAAACAAAACATAAGCAATTTATAGACGGTATTACAATTAGCATACTGAAGGTCACAAAAAACAAGTTAAAAGAAACACATAAATGGCAAATTTAATTGTGTGGACCTGACTTCAAGCGATTTCTAACATGTCATGCATCTTTCAGAATGATTTACAAAATCATCGACTATTTTGTTAGTAAGATCAAACTAGGTCCTGGGAGCATGGGAAAACAGACTAGCTGTAGTAGTATAGCTGGTCGGTATGAAAATGATATGTGATGGGTCACATCATCAAAAGGGGGCACTTGCACGTGACTGATTTTAAATTTAGGTTACTTTATGTAGATATTTTTTAAGTTAAAATGACACGTTAAATAATTCTCCTGTTTGGTGTCTTGGGAAAACTAACGTGACACCTTGCACTCTCTGCTACACTTTAATTTCACATGGTATAAAGGTACTAGTGCCCAACAGAACTTCAAAAGTACAATTGACAGGGCTCTACCTAGCTGAGATGGCAGCTATCATGATCATGTACTTCCAGTTTGAAGAGCTTTGTTTTTGTTTTTTAAAAAAGTAGGGTCGGGCCCAATTTAGGGTCAGTCAAGGTACGCCCAAATAATTATGTGTTTGGCTAGCTGAGTCCTGGCTGGAAAACAAACAGGTGTGAACTTTCTAAGTAGTTAATAGTTCTGGAACCAATTTGGTTATTCAAGATCGTTTCTAGTTCTACACACATTTATCACTTCTGAATGTGCGTTTGCAATCACAGAGACTGACATGGTAGCCGAGTCAAGACTACCCAAAAAATCATAGGCTACAATCTATGTGTTGGGGACCAATTGACCAGCCTGACAGTGTGCAAAATTAATGACCCATATTAACGCCCCCAACGACACATTTATGATGCCAGATCGACTATATGAGAACTTTAATATCTGTTTAAAATCAAAGTGGGTGCTTGGTACGATGGTTTGTAATTGTAATTTGAAAGGCTATTTCTTGTATTGTTTTAATAGTAAAACGATATAGTAGCCATAAAAAAATCCTTTTTCCTGCCGCGATCATTGCACTGCCCGACCACTGTAAGCGTTTCAAGAGGGAGGTAAAATACGTGGTTATTTGAAAATGGTAAGACGTACAAGGATCGGAAGAGGCAAAACTTTCATAACGGCACAGAGTCAGTCAGTCAGTCGGTCAGATACAGGATGTGTATACTGGCTGGTCTGCCGACCAGCACAAAAATTGAAACAATCATCTCCTAGTACAAGGTATAATTTGACCATCAATATTACCAGAGATGAAAAAACTCTAAACAAAATGCAGGCCAGAATCATTCAAAATATGCTCAAGATTTTTAAATTTGTCAATCCTGACATCATTAATGCCCCGACACAAAAACAAGAAGTGCTTGACATCCTCGTGACCATCATGACACAATTTACAGACACCTGTATTGCTGACATCCCATGAACAAATTTTTCCCTCAAGAGGAAGTGTATTTGATCTAGCTTTAAACTTGAAGCTGGTACCATAGAAATCTAATTTATCAAGCAGATAGCTCTCAAAGCTTGGTTGGCTTTAAAACAAACGTAATCACGCAGGGATGATTTTTACAAGTTGATTCGTACCAGTCTGTACTGCGCTTTAGGCGATTAATTAATCTATGGGTCCTGACAAATTTCACAGAAATGCTAGCATTTTATAATCATTTTTACTTCTAGTTTGGTTTGTTTACCTTTTGCATACATTGGGTTTTTTTTGATCAAAAAATGCGATCAAAAACCAATCCAAAAAAATTACATAAATCATGATCTACTGCATACAAGGTTTGCCAATTGGACTAGTTAAGCTATTTGGGATGAATTTAGTATTCTGCCACCACTTAAAATTCGGCACCTTTAACATGCGGTTTATTCCGTTAACGTTGCCGCATTCATAGCCTGTGGCAGAATACTAATTCTTTCCATAAAAGCAATTTTGAGGTATCGATAACGGCGGAAAAAGATTGAATTACCTTTCATCTCACATAATAGTCAAGATGAAATTACCTTCTTTCATCTCACATGACAGTCAAGAATATTGTTTAAACCCTATACAAATACTTACGGTAAATATTGCAGCCGGTTTACGTTTGTTGGTCCCAGTCCGTTCGGTCCGTTGCCAATTCGGACTCAGTGAATTCGGTCTCTCGATGGTCAATTCGGTCCACGTCAATTCGGTCCCCATGCCAATTCGGTCCAATGGAAAACACGGACATTCGTCTCAGTAAAATATTCACCATTCGGCCTCAATCCGTCAATTCGGTCCCCATGCCAATTCGGACCCAAATGAACACACGTGCAATTTTAATCTGATTTTTGTAATTTTGTGATATCGGTTGCCTTCAACTTTCTTTCTGCTACTTCTGTGTACACTGAATACGTATCGTTTTTTCCCCTTGTTTTTGTTTTATCACACAACTTAATAGGCCCCCTAATGCGAGTCTCTCCCAATCGAGGAAAATTTTGCTTTGAGAGTGGCTAGTGGGTCAAAGAAATGGCTGAATGAATTTTACCTGGGCTTTCATCGATTTATTATCATCATCCGTGATGTTTCAGTCGTATTACAATACGGGTTACAATACCAATTTGCTAGCTTATGCGAGCTCGTGAATCCCAGGGCCTTTCACAGTAGACTAGTCTAGAGTAAGCACTATAGGGAACTAATCAACTAGTGAAAGTCACAGTACTTATTTTGGGTGATCGATGTAAATGTATCCTAATACATGTAGTATGTAGTACACAATAAATACGGACATCATTTACCAACCCAAAGATGTTACAGTTATTGTTTCAATATAAATTATTTTGTTGTCATGTTTTTTGCTTTTCCCCTATTGTTGGATGAACCGCTTCCGCGTATGCCACTGCTGCTAAGTGTAAACAAAATGCACATAAATACTATTCGAAATTCATACTGTATACTGTCTCGTTCCTTTCCAATAAGGCACAGTGCCAATAAGGTAAGATGAATTAATGCTTAATTGATTATCGAAATGACAAATTGTTTTCTTTATTTATAGATTTCCATGCTTAAAATATTTAATTTAGCATGATAGTTAATTATAATTTTGCAAAACGACTGGTAAAATAAACTAAAACACGCCTAAAATATCCAAATTGACGGAGCTAAGTTTTTCCATGAGTGGGTCTACTATAATGATACGCAATGATTGTTTGTTTACATTATATCACAAGTAAATATCTTATTAAGTATGATCATGATTCGTAATAAATGTTAGGCCAAGGTTTTAAGTGGGTTACACGCACGTTATTGTTTAACACGCGTTTTCCTAATGGGACCGAATTACCGTGGGGCCGAATTGCCGTGAGACCGAACTGACTGGGACCGAATTGAAATTGAGTCCGAATTCGCATGGGCCGAATTGGCCGAACTGGTTTTGGGACCCAATCGACCAGCCTTGACAGTGTTGCAAAATAATGCACCCATATAACGCCCAACTGACACAATTTATGATGCCAGATCGACATATAGAACTTAATAAATACTCTGTTCTAAAATTCAAAGTGGGTGCTTGGTACTTGATGGTTTGTAATTGTAATTTGAAGAGCTTCTTATCCACTTGTATTGTTTTATAATAGTAAACGATTATAGTAGCCATAAAAATCCTTTTTCCTTCCCGCGATCATGCCTGCCCGACCAGCTGTAAGCTTTTCAGGAGGTAGGTAAATAAGGTGGTTCTTTGAAATTGGTCAAGACGTAAAATGATCGGCATAGGCAACAACTTTCATAACGGCACAGAGTCAGTCAGTCAGTCAGTCAGATACACGGATTTGCTCATACTGGCTGGTCTGCCGACCAGCAAAAATTGAAACAATCACCTCCTAGTACAAGGTTAATTTGACATCCTTTACCAGAGAAAAAAACTCTAAACAAAATGCAGGCCAGAATCATTCAAAATATGCTCAAGATTTTTAAATTTGTCAATCCTGACATCATTAATGCCCCGACACAAAAACAAGAAGTGCTTGACTCCTCGTGACCATCATGACACAATTTACAGACAACTGTATTGCTGACATCCCATGAACAAATTTTTCCCTCAAGAGGAAGTGTATTTGATCTAGCTTTAAACTTGAAGCTGGTACCATAGAAATCTAATTTATCAAGCAATAGCTCTCAAAGCTTGGTTGGCTTTTAAAACAAACGTAATCACGCAGGGATGATTTTTTACAAGTTGATTCGTACCAGTCTGTACTTCACTTAGGCTATTATGTTTCAAACTCTTGAACCAGAGTGGATTGGATGGACGAGCAAGGGAAAACACATGGTCAAGACCACAACCGACAAGAATACTCAGGGATTTCAGGGACCCGGAGTTCCGGGTCTGTGATGCTTGACTTTTCATCCTGACCCGCGAGAAAAATTGTTGAGAGTCATTTGACCCAGCGGCTTTTTGAACATTATATCATCTTAAGCGTCAGCCGGGAAGTCGGCCTCCTTCCTCTAAACTTCGTGATGTCGCAAGTCATTTTGACCCACGGCTTTTGCACTCGAGCATATATCTCAAGAGTCAAGCAGAGTCGGCCTTGAAGGATTTCCCAATATTATAAATTTCCGTAGTCGCAAGTCATAAAGTAGCTATCACATTATTACCTGGACAAAGAATACTAGGTGATCGCAATTAACTTCTCATTGTTGATCTGCTTCACTGCACAAGTCTTAACGTCAATTACGATAATGCATCGTAACCTATTGTTCCGTCATAGAATAGATCAGAGAGTGTGAAGATGCTGTTTATTAAATACTCATTGGATTAAATTAAGAGCACTAGTACTACGAATACCTACAAACATCCCTAAAACAGATGACCGATCGACGATCTTACTATTGAATTGAATTCTATCGTTGGTTGCTTGAGCGCATGTGTCCTAGGACTACCAGGCAAGAAGCGTCAATCACTCCACAGAATAGCGCTTTAGCCATGCCAGTTCAGTACACATGTTCATCTTCTATAATTTAATTTGTGCTTATGAAAATTAACATAATTGGAAGACAGTGACTTTCAAGGATTCTGTCTGGAGTGTGCTCATATCAGTAGCCCCGCCCATGCCAGTGACTCAGTGCAGGCCAGGGGGTCCAGGCATCAATTCACGCTACATCATCATTACAATTTTTTATACACGACCTTTGATGTCCTCTTGGTTACTTCTTGACTTTGCTGCCCCCGTGGGAAACTACTGATCATGAAATGAATTGGAAGTTTTCTTTGACAAAACAAGTTTTATCTAAATTGGTAGACGTTTTATACGGCTAAGAGGGGGAGGGGGATTTTTCTACAAGAAAATGTTGTCCCATAGTGGGGTGGGTTTGTCTGTAAGGGATGCAGTCAGGACACAGACGCATTACTTCATTACCAATTAAAGGTCATTCCTTCATTTTCCAATTAAAGGGTCATTCATTTACCAATTAAAGGGTCATTCATTTACCAATTAAAGGGTCATTCTTCATTTTTCCAATTAAAGGGTCATTCCTTCATTTTCCAATTAAAGGGTCATCCTTCATTTACAATAAAGGGTCTTCCTTCATTTTCCAATTAAAGGGTCATTCCTTCATTTTCCAATTAAGGGTCATTCCTTCATTTACCAATTAAAGGGCCATTCTTCATTTACCAATTAAAGGGTCATTCTTCATTTACCAATTAAAGGGCCATTCCTTCCTTTACCAATTGAAGGGTCATTCCTTCATTTACCAATTAAAGGGTCATCCTTCATTTACCAATTAAAGGGTCATTCTTCATTTTTCCAATTAAAGGGTCATTCCTTCATTTACCAATTAAAGGTCATTCCTCATTTACCAATTAAAGGGTCATTCCTTCATTTACCAATTAAAGGGTCATTCTTCATTTACCAATTAAAGGGTCATTCATTTTCCAATTAAAGGGTCATTACTTCATTTACTAATTAAAGGGCCATTCCTTCATTTTCCAATTAAAGGGTCATTCCTTCATTTACCAATTAAAGGGTCATTCCTTCATTTTCCAATTAAAGGGTCATTCCTTCATTTTCCAATTAAAGGCTCATTCCTTCATTTACCAATTAAAGGGCCATTCCTTCATTTACCAATTAAAGGGCCATTCCTTCATTTACCAATTAAAGGGCCATTCCTTCATTTACCAATTGAAGGGTCATTCCTTCATTTACCAATTAAAGGGTCATTCCTTCATTTACCAATTAAAGGGTCATTCCTTCATTTTCCAATTAAAGGTTCATTCCTTCATTTACCAATTAAAGGGTCATTCCTTCATTTACCAATTAAAGGGTCATTCCTTCATTTACCAATTAAAGGGTCATTCATTTTCCAATTAAAGGGTCATTACTTCATTTACTAATTAAAGGGCCATTCCTTCATTTACCAATTAAAAGGTCTTCATAAATTTACAAAGGGTCATTCCATCATTTACGAATTAAAGGGTCATTCCATCATTTACGAATTAAAGGGTCATTCCATCATTTACGAATTAAAGGGTCATTCCATCATTTACGAATTAAAGGGTCATTCCATCATTACGAATTAAAGGGCCATGCAATCGTTTACAATTTAAAGGTTTACTAGATCATTTACCAATTGAAATTTACCACAAAGCGTAAGCCTGCCGGTTAAGACCACAGGCTTGACTACATGTGAAATCCCGCTGTTTTAACAACAACGGTACAAAATTTGACACTTCAAATTTCAATAAATAAAATTTTGACCCTTCATTTTTTTATTTTGACTCTTACAATGTGACAGCAAGGGTCTTTGACTCTTGGGAAAAAACTTGAGTGAAAATTACTGATACTTTTAACATCATTAAGCCACTTCCACCTTGAGCTCATGGCTGCATCGTGAATAACATAAATTGCATTAAAAAAGGAGAATTAGGCCATCGATGAGACTCTAAGTTGACCAGCCTTGCCAAGTAACTTTTGTTTTTGTTATGACTTGAATAATTTTTCAATGTCTATCCCAACCCAAATCACCAAGTAAGACGGCAACTGCTGGGTTGTATTTCTTGATGCTTTAAAAATACCTGCCATTTGAGTTGAAGGTTTTCCAACTTTTTGTAGTCACTTGCACTGTAAGTGGAGACCGAACACGCATAGTTAATTGATGGAAGCGCTAATTCTTCCAAAGCGCATTACCATAATAAACTCTGTTAAAGTCATCGTGGTTATTATGCTAGACTTTATGGATCCTATGAGTCTATTAATTATTACCTTTCCTTAATAAATCATTTACATGAGCATGGTCGGAAAAGTTTCTGGAGATGCGAAACCCCAAGTATTTGTAAGTATCAACTTCGGTTATGTGACCGTCCGGGCCAAGGTTCCAAACTTTGTTATTGTTAAGATTTTACCATGACAGAACATTTGATTTACTGCGTTAAAAATCCTAATTTCCATTTGCGTGAAAATTCCCCAGCAATATCAACATAGATTGTAAATCTTTATCGTTATCAGCAATTAAGACAACATCGTCAGCCCAGAAAAGACAGCTAATCTTAACATCAAAGATGCGGGTACCTACATTATGGGCCTGTAACATTTTTGCTAATTCATTTATATAGATGCAACAAAATTGGTGATAAAACACAGCCTTGTTTCACACCTTCCTCCACATCAAAAAAAATCAGTAAAAATACCCCAAATTTAACACTACATTGAACATTATTATAACAAGTTATCCAGAATATTCCAAACTTTGCCACGAATACAACATTTCCAAGCACTTTGAAAAGAAGACCAATCTCTCCAGAGTGTCAAATGCCTTACGGAAATCCAAGAAGGCTAAGTAAGTAGGCTTATTTTCAGCTGAACGAACGGCTGCAATACTTTTAAGAGTGAATACATGGTCTTCGCACCTATGATCTTTTCTAAAACCTCCCTGAATCTCTGTAATGATATGATTGCTTTCAAGAAACGATGATATACGGTCACAAACAATACGATTAAAAATCTTAGAAACACAAGAAGTTAAAGTAATGCCCCGGTAATTGTTCAAATCGTTTTTGTTGCCTTTTTTAAAAAAATGGGGACAATAACACCTTTGTTCCAATTGGCAGGTGTTTTACCGAGAGATAGAAGTTTATTAAACAGATCAGTAGAGGAACTAAGTAGGGCATTGCCGCCATTTTTAAGAAGCTCGTTTGTGATTGCGTCAATTCCAGGGGACTTGTTATTTTTTGCTCTCGAAACAGCATCCTTAACATCATCAAGACAAAAATGCATGTTATTAAGGGTATTAGGCGGCTGGTTAGTGTTGTCAGTAAACAAACCAGTTCTGACGTTACCGACTTGTCTTTGGATGCAGTCGTCGTTACAATCATTTAATTCCCTATTCATCTTCCCTAAAGTATTCCAGTAACTCATAATAGTACACTTCATAACTTTCCTGTCGGTAGTTATTTCTTCAGAATTCGGTATCTTAAGTGAATTGAGATTATCCCTGTGTTTATTGCCTCTTAAATCTTTCCAAAAGTCCCTACAAGAAAGCCCGCCTTTATTAACGATATCAACACTCCTATCAAACCTCATTTGCATTATCTTTTGCTGAATGAGTTGCTTGGCACGCTTCTTCTTAAGTTTATAATCTTCCCAGAGAGCGTCCCCCACTCTTCTTTATACACAATTGTATTTTCCATTTAAAAAAATAGAAAACTAAACAGTAGCCTACAGTCAGTGTTCAAATGGTCTATGTTTACATAACACTGAAAACAAAAATTGGATTTTTCGACTACTTTATTTACTAAAAAAGCTTAGTAGGACAATTAGTTTGAGCATCTGCTCGCAGTTTTCAAAGTCTTTGAACTCGCTCTTCCCACGTTCTACAACTTTTGTGAAAGTAAATAAGGAATACAACATAGTTAAGCAGTTCCCACTAACCTGAATGTGCAGGTTTTACAAATTTGTCTAAATTAGTAAAGCTTTATATGTTTGCACAGCCTTCAATTAATTCGTAAAGCCTGCCCAACCAATCGGTTTCTACGAACTGTTTTACGAACTTTTGTGTTCCCGCCGTTGCAGTCACGTGACAATCACATTGTACATGCAGCCTGTGCTGTTACTGACGTGGTTGTTTTGGGCTCTCCAAAGTGATGCAAAATCAGGTAATTCTAGGCATGTTAGGTGTAAAGATTCACACAAATTAAATGCTGAATGTTACAATTTATGTCTTATCCATTTGGTCGAATGAACACCGGGCGGCATGTATGCATGTTTGGGGTATACCGTGCCATGCATGTCGTAATGTTACTAACTCCATGACCGTTCACTCAGTCTGGAATGAACCCGGCGTGTATGGGAAATACCCTGGAAATACCGGAACATGCCGTAACTCCATGACCGTTCACTCAGTCTGGAATGAACCCGGCGTGTACGGGGCCCTACTGGGGCCTGCCCCGGGGGCCTGCCCTATCATGCCGTAACACTCATATGACCGTATACACTCAGTCTGGGGGAATCCATGCTCTGAATACAACACTGCTTGAATACGTGTGTCAATTAACAATACATTTCTGATAATTTTCTTTGGATTGTGGTGTGCCCCAAGGGTCAATCATGGGGCCATTAATTTTTACAACATATACTCTCCCGCTTGGTGATATAATTCGTAAATACAATCTCTTTCCTATCTACCAGAGCGACACACAAATTGTACATCAATTTGACCTGCTCACCAAGTCTTAAATGTTTCTAATGCACTTAGAACAATTGAATTGTGTATACTGAAAATTCAAAACTGGCTGACTATAACAAGTTAAAACTGAATATGGAGAAAACTGAATTCTTAGTTTATTGGTTCTGACATAATTTAGTTATACCCTCTCTTTCTCTACTGGTTGGCAACACTGTTGTTGAACCAACAGACTCAGTCAGAAATCTTGGTATTTCATGGACAGGGATGGTTCGATGAATACTCAAGTCAGGGGACTATGTCGCCCCCTTACTATACGCTCTTAGGATATCGCTCGTATTCGTAAATATTTAGACCAGGAAAGCTGCCACCATATTGTCCGATCTCTGTTACGTCTCTGTCTGCTTGCTATGGGCAATTCAACTCCTCTATGGCATCACAGTTGGGCCAATTTAAAGTTTGCAGAAAATCCAGAACAAGGCTGCAAGGTTGATCTGTCGGGTCAGGAGGAGGGAGCACATATCTCCTTACTTGACTAAGCTTCATTGGCTCCCTGTCCATCAACGTGTCATTTTCAAATTATTAGTTATTATGATCATTGTGTCAAAATTTTGGACTCTTGCACCAAAAATACCTTTCTTCTAATATTATTTTTCACCATACACAGTCCAAGTGTTATCTACGGTCATCTGCTGATTTAACCAGACTCCACAGTCCTAGTAACAAGCGTGCTGGTAGTTTGGTGACAGAGCTTTCACAGTCGCTGGTCCAAAAACTTTGGAATAATATTCCCATCCATATCAGAGAAAGCCGTTCACCATTTTTACTTCAAAAAAGTTGCTTAAACTATTTGTTTTCTCGTGATGCTTAAGTTTTTCTTGTTTCTATTTCCTCTTGGTGTATTTTCCTGCTTCGGCAGTAGTTGGTATTGCGCTTTGATTTTGCAGTTGATAAGGCGCATTATAAGTATATTTATGTATGTATGTATGTATGTACATAGCTACACCCATTGTATCATGTTGTAGAGGATTTTGTGCTCCGTGACATGCTTAAAATAGTTTAGGAACACAATAAGTGTGTACATTTGGTATAGTAATTTGTGTGATCATTATTTGAATATAATAAGCTATATTTCTATGTGTTGTGTCACTTTGGATAGCCTGCATGGACCAACTGCGTTTGTACAGCATAATTTTAGAGCTAATTGGTACAACTATAGACGAACTAGTTATAAACTTTGTTGAAGCCTGTCGAACTAACCAATATTAGTAGGATGAGACATTGTTTTTACGATACTAAGCGTTAGTACGGCAGGTTTGAAATTAGTAAAACCTATGCCGTACACAAATTCATTGGGTAAAGCACGTCGTTCGGCATGCATATAACCTAGATTAGCATTGTAAACCATGCCGTACAAATCACTGATTAGTAGAACGAGACATCGTTTTACTATTTTTTATTAAGTAGAACTTGCGAAATAATGTTTTCAGTGTACACAGCGATATAAATTTTCATCATTTATTCAATTATTAGGGAGTTTGCCAAGTGGATTTGGCTTACATGAATTTGGCGGTGGTGGTGGTGGTTGTGTGTGTGTGTGTGCAATGCGTGTACGTGCGTGGTCTTTCAATTCTTCCTTTTGCGCCTTGCCGACTTCTACCGACGTTATAGCATTTCCAACAAGCCAACACATCTTTTCGTTACTCTGAGTGGGTCAGTTGAACAGCACTCTTTGCGTAAAAAATGCGTGAAAAGTCCCCCTGTGGCGGTCCTACTGACACCAATAAACCCACTCTCGTGGAAGTATGTCTCTCTTCCTCCCTCCGGTTTTATTTTTGTTTATTTGAAGGTTTTTGATTTGTTTTTCCCAACAACTTTAATTAATTACTAGTTCACAAGAATGACTTATGAAAAGAACTGCTTTCAAATAACAAACGTAAGTTTTTTATTCTTTTGTTTTCTTCCTTTTTTCCTTTTTTTTGTTTTGGTGTTTTTTCTTTGTTTTTGTTTTACTTATAAGAATTGAAATCAACGAATATAAAAAAATAATTTTAATATGCTTTTGCGTTGTTTAAGTAAAATCCTCACACATTACCGATAGAGTATTGAAAACAAATAACAGGAGAGGAGAGGTAGAGGTAGGAAGGAAGAGGAATTGTAATTTATCTTCTTGTTTTTATTTTGTTTTATTTTTTTTCTGTGACTTTGCAACTTCGCAGAAGACCCGCCAGCGGAGCTGTGGATTATTATGAGTTTGATTTGAACTTATGGTTAAAAGACGACGAACACCTATTATATTGCATTATATTATTAATCTTTCACTGAGAGATGGCCAGGCACGATAGGTTGAAAAAAAAAAAAAAAAAGAGAACCACATATGCGCTTGGCCGGATTCGAACCGGGCGGCCCTTCGTATTACATTGCACGACGCTCTAACAGACTGAGCTATCACAAGCTGGGTCGGTTAGAAGAGCGCATTAGATATCATGATCTATAGGTGTTAGGTTCGACATTTGTTTTGTAATTTAACTACTTAGTTCTCCAGTAGACAGGAATGCATTATATTTATACTTTCCCTGGAGATGGCTCAGCGCAGATAGTGTTGAAAAAAAAAAAAAAAAAAAACCCAGTGCGCGTGGCCGGATTCGAACCGGCCAGACCTTCGTATTACATGACACGACGCTCTAACGACTGAGCTATCAAGCGGGGGGGTAGAAGGGAGCGAAAGGTATCATCTATAGGTGTAGGTTCGAAAGGTGTCCTTCGATTCCTAGCGGAGGATAGCATCGAACTGTTTATATTAAACATATACGATTATATTTGTTTGTAATTTAAACTACTTAGTCTCCAGGTAGACAAGATGCATTATATTATTAATATTTCCCTGGAGTTGGCCATGGCACCATTAGTGTTAAAAAAAAAAACAAAAAAAAACAACCCCATGTGCGATTTGGCCGGATTCGAACCGGCACCTCCGTATTTACATGACGACGCTCTAAACCGACTGAGCTATAAAGCTGGGTCCGGTAGAAGAGCGATTAGCTATCATACTTTCTATAGGTGTTAGGTTCTCGAAAAGGTGTCCTTCCGCGTTCCTAGCGGATAGAATCAGTACGGTATATTTAACATATACGATTATATTTGTTTTTGTAATTTAAAAATAATTAGTTCTCCAGGTAGGACAAGGATGCCATTTTATTATTCTTTCCATGGAGATGGCCAGCAGCACGATAGTGTTGAAAAAAAAAACCATCGTGCAGCTGGCCGGATTCGAACAGGCGACCTTAGTATTACATGACGCGCTCTAACCGGACTGAGCTATCAAGCTGGGTCGGTAGAAGAGCGATTAGGATATAATCTATAGGTGTTAGGTTCAAAATAATCGGATATGGTAAATATACAGTTATGATGCTATCGCTAGGAAAACGAAGGACACCTTTCGAACCTAACCCCAAAACCTATAGATGATATCTATCGCTCTTCTACCCGAACCAGACTTGATAGATCAGTCGGTTAGAGCGTTCGTGCATGTAATACGAAGGTCGCATGTTCGAATCAGGCAAATGCGCACATGCGTTTTTTTTTTTTTTTTTTTAAAAACACTATCGTGCGCTGGCCATCTTCCGGGAAAGAAGATTAATAATATGAATGCATCCTTGTTCTAACTGGAGAACTAAGTAGTGTAAATTACAAAACCATATTATATTGAAATGAATACTATACTGTCATAATCCTTTTTCTGCGTCAAGACTACGGCGGTCCGGGATATGCTTTATCATGGTTCTAAAATTGGAAAAAAAAGTGTGCGCCCCCAGCGTTTGAAAATCTCAAAAGGACTGGGTAAATAATACATGAAAGGGCATTGTGGGAAAAAGGGATGCGGCACGTAGTGATTGCGTGTTCACTTTTTTACGATACATATTCAAAACAAAACATAGTAAGGGACCCTGATGCCAAAATTCTCCATAGAACCCTGTGCACGGAAATACTCCACCGCCACCGTCGCTTATAAGGAATGAGGGTTTCAGCGCACCCGTGCGCCGGTAAATCCTCCGGTGGATTTCCTGCGTCCGTACACGGAAATAACTCCACGGTCGCTTATAGGGAAGGGGGTTTCAGCGCACGAGTTGCGCCGGAAGCCACGGTGGATTCCCTGCCGTCCTCGTTGCGCGAAAATACTCCACTCGCTTATAGGGAAAACGGTGTTTTTTAGCGGCATCCGGCGCAGGTAATCCTCCGGTGGAGTTCCCTGTCTGTTTCCATGGGTTTGCGCGGAATTTATACTCCACCGTCGCTTATAGGGAAATGGGCGGTTTCAGCGCACGAGTGCGCAGGTATAGGTTAAGCCACCGGTGGATTTCATGCCGTCCGTGCGCGGAAGGAAATACTCCGCCGTCACTTATAAGGAACGGGGGTTTCAGCGCACGAGTGCGCAGGTAATCCTCCGGTGGATTCACTGCGTCTGTGCGCAGAAATACTCCACCGTCGCTTATAAGGAACGGGGGTTTCAGCGCACGGTTATGGATTCTCTTATATATAGGCCTATATTGTTTTCAAATTCATTTATACACCATCGTGCGCTGATACTCCGACTGTGGATTTTCTGCGACCACCGTGCGCAGTTTTTCCACTAGTGGACGTTTTGCGTAGGGGTCGCAGAAGATCCACTGGTGGATGCCTTACATAACTCAAGGAGAGGGGGCCAAGACAAGGATTGTACAGGGGTCAAATTTTTAAAATGATCCAATTGTGTTGAAAAGTATGATGTAGGTGGCACAGAGGTGACCTTGTTACCCCTACTTTGTTAAGCAAGCATTTAGACACTCAAAACTATTCCTTATTTGAATCCTGAGCCCCACCAATAATTTGCACCATTTTTTATCCAAATCGGACCAACTTTAAAATTTGACCCCTGTACTAATATAACTAATATAGACCCGTTTTATTGATTTTTGCTGTTTTAGCCTACAGCTCTGAAACTTTGAAATATTACAAACTATTCCTTTTCTGAATCTTTATGGTTAAACACATAATGTGGTATAATTTTCAACATTATTGGATCAATTTAAAAATTTGACCCCTGTACCAATCTTTTTCTTGCCCCCCCTTTCCTTAAGGCACCATTTGCAGCACTTAAGAATCGTATTTCAGGGGTTCCTGTCAGGATGTCTACATATTTAATCACTCAAACCTTTTGTACTTGAGATGTGTTACAAATGTCTACTAGCTCCCAAGCTAATAGGGGGAGGTTTTAAATCCAAGTTACAAATCTGAGAATTCCACAACCTGACTTACCCAATTTGTCTGGTAAATCGATGTCTTTGTTTGAAACCACACTTGCTGGTTACCAACATGGAGTCTTTCAGAATACTGTATACCATGATGCACTGCTCTTCCTCTGGGAAACAGAGACTTACGCTTAGATCAGCAACATAGGTGGATGGACCTGGGTGCTCTAAACGATAACTGAATAAAGTATATTGTGCATTAAAAATAGCTGGCAAAAAAAAATGATTCAAATCAATCGTGTTAGTTATTGCACAATGAACTGTATGGCTGTATTAGTGTAAAAGCAATGGCCTAAATTTGAGGCTCTGGATTAAAACTATGGGCTCTCGGAGACATCAATAGTACTATTTTGCTGAGGGGGCATAGTTTTAACCAGTCTCTCATGGCAGTATATATTTGTATACTATATCACATATCTACACTAATTTCACAGGAGGGGAAAGTTCGCATAAAAAGTTATCATTTCCACATCACAGGGAAATAGTCATTTTTAATGGGAATGTTTTCCCTGCAGTGGTTATCTTGCATCATCTGTGCCGTCCGGTGATTGATCCTGACCCTATCAGAACCCGACCTTTGACCTCGCATCAATCTATTCATCTGCTTGTATTTACATGTTTACATTTCACCGATGTGCAATTTCATGGAATTTTTGACCAACTCAAAATGATTCATTTTGGGTTTCGGCTTATTGTTGAAGCAGCACTGGAGCAATTACTTGATGCCGTATGACCGTGCAATACCGTAAAACAAATTAAATGTCTAGAGCAGTTCGATAAATTTGTGGGAGAGACAGGGATAGATCCAGGGATTGGATTGATCGGGATTGAGGAGTGCAGCTTGATCTCGAGGCATTCCTTTGCAAGTTTTTTTTTTTTATCAAAGAATATCAAATAACAGAAATATTTGTAATGTTATATAAAACAAATAGTGACTGCTCTCTATCCGTGAAATGGTGCATGTTTACATTTCACCGCTGTGCAATTTCAGTTTAATTTTTGACTCAAAATGATGAATTTTGGGTTTCAGCTGATTGTTCAAGAAGCACTGGAGCAATTACTTGATGCCGTAGACAGTGCTAATACCATAAAACAAATTAAATGTCTAGAGTAGTTTGAGAAATTTGTGGGAGAGAGCAGGGATTAGATCCAGGGATTGGATTGAGGCGGGAGTTGAGGTGGCAGCTGATCTTGATGCATTCCTTGGTAAGTTTTTATTTATCAAAGAATATCAAATGACAGAAATATTTTTTATATGTTACATAAAACAATTGACTGTTCTATATTCGTGAAATGGTGCAAAATACCTCCCCTCGGTGACTGGAGACCGTGGTCTACTATTTTTCCTCGACATGAAAGAAACTATGTAGTTAAACCAATAAAAAATCAATAATAACTTATATCTACTGAAAATGATGCATACGTATCTCCAAAGTATAACAATTACATATGAATGCTAAGAGTTCAAAAATTGTTTTTTAGTTTAAGACTGCAAAATTTTAAAACTTACGTCAATTTGATGCCACCAATGTTCTTCTCATGATTTTCATCTGTAAAATGATTGAAATGTTTCCAGTGACTTCATTTAGGGATTCAAACATGTTTCAGAGTGGTTCATCACAAATCAACAACGATGCATCCATGCGTCTGCGTATTTTTATCCCGCGAGGGTGGCTTTAGCCGCCCGAGCGGGATAAAAATACGCGGACGCATCGGATGCAGAGTTGTTGATTTGTGATGAACCACTGTAACATGTTTGAATCCCTTTCAACAACGAAAATCTGTATGAAAACTTATTAATATCATGTATAGAGGGACATAAATATTCTCACTTATGACACTAAAATGTTCCCATTTCGACAAAAGCTTTCCTAGACTAATATTTTAGAAAAATCTGAAGCAAAACGATAGTTTTGGCTTGTTTGTTGATTTGCAGTTTGCACCTGGTGTAGTTGCACGTACTCAGAGTTCTAAACGTGACGAACAGCTCGTTGACTTAAGCGTACCGCATAAACGCTCTTCTGCGAATGCTGCGCCTGGCGTGACGCGCTAATTTGCATATCAACTGTGGGCTGATAACAAATCAACAACGGTATGCTCCTTACAAGGAGATACGGTGAGTTGTTGAATACTATTAAGCAATGGGATCTTGGTGAGGTTAACATGAACCCAGATGATTTGTGGTCTTGAGCCATGAGTTAGTGACAGTCTAGCAATCGCACTTTACTTTATACACTAAGTAAAAGTAAAGTGCGGTTGCTAGACTGTCACCAACTCATGGCTCAAGACCACAAATCAACTGGGTTCATGTTAACCTTACTAAAAAAAGAGCCTATTGCTTTTATTCTAAAACATTTAATCTATTATGTTAATTCCATTTGTGGTCCTGGAGCACAGTTGCGACATACGTACAATAATGGTTAAAAAAAAGTTACATTTAGGTACAGAGGACCCTCAGTCAAATTTAGACTTCACATTTTACAACATGTAAACCCCTTATACCAGAATGTATGCTCAACTTGTGTCAACTTTGCAATTTCTTTTAGTTTATTCGCAATTATAGACCAGATATCAATCCAGGTGTTCGATAGGTATTATGTATTGTGGCGTAATCCATCAAATCGTACGTTACATACATAGACGCATACAAGAACCGCAGTCATTGATATCTCACAACTGACCTCGATTGTGATGTCATACGCGCAACAATGACTAGCTTTTGTGACGTTTCAAGACTACAGATCAAAATTTGAATAAATGTTGGCCCTGAACATGGATAAAAATTTCCCTGACTGACCTGCTGGGCACCAGTATATAGCGTTGAATTCAGAAGGGCAGAGCATGAAGAGCCATGAATGTATGAAATCACAGAAATGCACTCGACACTCCGTAAACTAACAAACATAGTATAGTAACTGACAACCAATGACGTAAAATCTATAATAGCTCCAAGCATGACGCACCGGCAAAATTCTAGTGGAGATATAGCACGGGGTTACCTGCACCTGGGTATGCAAATGTACTGCCCCCTCGCTACCGGCACAGCCAATGGGAAGAAACAAGATACTCTTGCTTGGAAGAAACAGCGATTTGCATTTTGCATGTAAATAGCGATGGATAACAGCGAGGATCACAGCCCGGATGAGGGACGATCTCAGACTCAAAACTTGAGATGACAGCCATGAGAACTAACTGAACAATGGATACAAGTGCGTGGGCAGTATGCGCCTTATGTTTTAAGTAAAATGAGAGTCCCCATCCCCCATGCAAACCAACGCAAAACAAAAACACACAAACCGTATCTCCCACACACAAGACATCAACATCAACGGTCGGACGTCCGTGTCAGGTGTATTAATTTATGCATACGTGACCTGGGGAATCCCCCTGGCAGGTATGACTGGACAATAAACAAACGTACATGACAGTCATGTTGTTCATATAATGACAAAACACGAGAAAAGCAAGAATCGACGGCCGAAATGGAGTTGTTTTTTGTCAAGTTATGATTCTTTTGGTGTGTTCTTTCAATGCAACAAGAAGTGAAGAACACCACGGAGTAAAACACAGAGGCACAGGCTCTTGGCTCTATGTCTATGACATGACATCCATGCATGCCAACGACTAGAATTAGCTAAGTTAGAGTAGACACAGGACTAGTCTAGTAATCACTAATCAGAGAAGATGCGGGACTTCTCGGTTTAATTTTCAGGTTAAATTTTTTGTTAAAAGGTTCCGAAATTTGTTTGATATTTTTAGATCTCATCATCAGCTGTCTTTGAACACCAAACCCATGTAAGGCCGCATAAAAAAAATATAAAAAGTAAAAACCGCCCTCCCTCCTCACTTTTTGCCTCACTTAATTTAGACCTTTCAATCTCGTTGTCTCACCAAACAATGGGTGAGGGACATAAAAAAGTATTCGGATTCTCGAAGCTAGCCCTCCCTCCTCACTTTTTGGGATTTTTTTAATGTTTTCCAATCTTGAAATGTTACGGAGAGGATGGGCCTAATTGTCAACCACAGTCATACTAGTCAGTCATACTAGTCAATGTGAGTTCAGAGGACATAATACTACGAGAGGTCTCTATTCCCTGTAAACTTTAAAAATAAAAATAAGTATCACCATTTTTTTCTGATGCGGCTGTGAAAGTTGGTGGAATGGAAATATCAATTTTCGGTGGAAACGGTCATATTTTGTGTCATTCGTTAAAAAAATTAAGAACAGCTGCCATCCCTCCTCACTTTTCCAATTACAACAAGGTTTCAAGACTCAAGCATACCTATTGCAATTTTGATGGAAGCAACAGTGAACTTTGGGGTAGGGTATCATTGAAAAGTTGTGTTAATTGAACTATGTGTCAAAACATTAAATTGTACCCTACATGCCAATGGCCCAATATTATTTATTTTCATGTTCATAGACTAAAATTTGTCAAGTGTGTTGAATATGAACAGTTTTTGTCTAGACCTAGTTTGGCTTCTGAGGCTGATTTCAACGAAATTATTGAATTTGATCTGTGACAGAAAAACTAAACGTTGCAATTGTCTCGATCTCCCCAAATTGGCACATCTGTAATTCATGATTTTTCTTGATTGAATATTGTAAAACCTACAGGGTTATAAGACGTGACATACATGGTGTTCACGCAGTCAAACATGGAAAATGAACCAACAACGGTTATGAACCAGCATCATGCCCATAGCCTGCACCCTAGGCCTAAGCCTATCCACATCCCATGTCATGCATGTCAAATACTGCTCATCCATGCCACTGGTCAGCTGGTATCCATAATACTAATAATCAGGCACACACGTAACACTTGGTTTAAGACGTGTATGTTTACAACAAGCCTAAATGAATTTTGTAAGATCCACGCCATGGCTAAACATGCTAAAGCCTAGGCTAAGCCTAGCAATGGTAAGCAGCTATCACATGATCACGCCACGCCCCACATGGTCACTTGGCCAAACTTATCGAATGCAAAATTGTGTTTCCAGCAGAATCGATGGACATTTCCATTGGCTATGATATAAACTTCAAACAAGTATAAATGAAATTTGACATGGTAAAAACGTCCCTTTCCATGGTGATTTCCTTCTTAAAAACTTCCCGTAGGAACTCCACAAATTCATGAAAATACGTTAATTCCTTGGTGTGGCCCCCAGAACATGAATTATGTAATATGTTAAGGTATTGCATTAAATTGGTGTACCAATGTAATATAAGCCGATTCTAATTGGTCAAAAGCTTGTTGTCAGCCGTATGGAGTAGTGGGGAAAAACCCTTACTTAAATGCACCAATAGGAACTCAGGCAGTTTTAAATAGGGTGAGGAAATTGCCGTTGCATTTAACGAACGAGTATGTAGGGGAATTCTGTACGGGAAACCCCAGAACCACAGATTCTTTTTTAGCACAGTATACAGGTTTTTCCCCTCGGGACAAAATTCCTTGAACCAAAACAATACCTCCGATCCAAATCAATAACCTCAAAACATTAGGTGCGCGGTTTTTAACCTCTAATTGTATGTGGAGTATTCTGAATGAGAAAAACTGACATCTCAGGGTTAAAGGGTGTTTGGTTTGGATGTTATGAGCAAAAATATGCCCCATTTTGGTCGACCAATATTAATTTTACACAGTACTCTATGGGGATAATAAAATCATGTTTTTAGCTCTCACTTCAAAATGGGTTGAAATATCGGCGTGAAAATTTACAGATGGAGTTTTCGGCCCATAGGCCACTTTATCAAGATGAAAACTTTATAGACTTAAATCGGGTCATCCCCTTTAACAGCAATATTTTTATTACAAATATGTTATCAAACTTACTGTATGAGAAAGCACTCAAATCTTCTTTGAAATGCCAATTCTCAAATCCCAGTCGAAACCAATCACCATCACACTCATCTATCTTCATCCAGAAGGTGAATGACCTGCTGATGACCCCTAGGTCAAGGGTCAAGCAACAGCCAATACCAGCACAGGATTGGTCAAATGAGCAATAGTCTCTAAGTTCTGTGGGAATTTTAACTCCAATACACTCTACAAAGCAATAAAATTTAGTAATTAATTAGTCAAATCAATTAGCTGAGAAATTCTGATATTTTCAAAGAAACGGCCAAAAAAAGATTATATTGTTTGTATTTAACAATCAGGCATTTTAAATAACTCAAATTTTGGGGGAAAATAGAGAGAATAAACATCCTTTAAATAGGATGACATTTCCTTTCCAAAACAGAGCCAGAAAGAGCTGTGCAATAGTTGTAACATAATTAAGAGTGAATATTGATTATTTCAGGTTGGACATATAAAGTCAAGTCAGGTCAGGTTTCCTTTGAGGGCCTGCTACTGGTATCCTGGTAATCAGTACTACCTGTCCCAGGGCTAATCCATCACCCTATCAGGTTTCAAAAGAAATCCGATGAGGATGGTAGCTGGTAACCCGGTAGTACTAATAAAAAGGAAAAATCTCCTACAAGGGCATCAGCCCTGAAGAGTTAATGGCAGTCATCCAGCAATGTTTTACATGCTGCCTTCCATGGTGGATATTGGTTGCCCCAAAGGCTAGGCCCACCGCCATAAACTGTGGATTGACGTCGGATGGGGCAAATCACTTGTTCAGTATTTTGTTGACTCCACTTAATCCTTACATGGTAGTAGAATTGCTTTGGAGTGTGAGGTGAATCTGGCTACCTCGTTAGCGGGGCCAAAACCAAATTTAAAACTTTGAATTTACTACTTAATTGCAATGCAAACAAATTTTCCAGCTCAGCCAATACGGGGAATCTATTTGCATCTGTGGTGCAATACAATATTGGGCATTTCGGGCATGCCATTCGTCAAGGAAAATCTCAGTTTTTATTAGTTTTGAAGCATTTTTTTTTTTTTTTAAAACTATTTTGTCAAGTCAGGTTCTTCATGCATTAATAATATTGAATGGCTTTTTCAGCGGGATAACAGAAAATATCGCCATCGCCAAGAAAAGATCCGGCTCGTCTCGATATTTGATCCTACTAGGCTTGGGCGATATTTTAGGTTATCAAACCTACCATCCAATTATTATATAAAATACTGGATGACTTGTAATCACTATAATTGATGTCACAAACAATCTCTTTCTATTAGGGGCGGCATGTTATTCTAACTATTTTACCCCAAATTTTAATGTTTTTGACAATTGTTGACGTCTGTGTAATTCATCAGGTCCAAAAACTATTGCCCTCAACAATCTATCAACCTTTGTCACTGTGCCCAACACAACTTCAGATAACCGTTATTATCCAAAGTTAACCAAAATGTCACCAGATAAAAATCCACATACCTTACAGAAATAGTAATTTCACAGTGTAAACATTCGCTGTTGGGGCTTCATTTACACAGACATTACAGCCATACTAGCATCTACAGTCTGTTAAAGGTACCTGTTCCAATCGTCTTTGGGGACCCCCTGATTAACCCGGGAGTAGCGTTTAGTTTTTGATACGGGTTGAAAGGCCCGTATTTTCTCATTGTCATCCTGAAAATTTGAGCCCTCAAATTCATCATTCCCAGATTTTAAACAAAAAAAAACACTGATTTAATGCGTTAACCATCATCAGTAATTTAATAGAGCTCTTGAAATATTAGTGTTATTATTTACTTCTTCCATCAAAACGGCAGTTGTTTCCCACGGTAATTGATGGGGTATGTGCAAAATGTCCAAGGCTCTATATCAAGTCGGAACACAATAGACATAAATTGGAACAAGCACCTACAAACCAAGTCGTAAATGCCATACTCCTACAAGATCTGTTAACAACCAAGCACGGTGGCATACTTACTCTTGGTTGGAGTGATCTCTCTTTGGTGGGCCATTAAACATTGATAGATGGTTGGGGGTCCATGTTGAGCCTTCTTGAGGGGCCCCCCCTGCCTGTAATGTCACATCACCTGTTGTGGCTAACTGATCAACAACTTAAGTCAAACATCGTGGTTTAAACATCACAGTGAACATCTTGAAGACCCACCTCAATTCTAGCGTGGATGAGCTACATCACAGAGGAATTTCCTTATGGCAAAGCACCAAAAGTTGTCATCCTGCAGCTGACGTTGAGGGTCTCAACCCCTGCCCTAAGCGTGACCATCATCTTACCAGCTCTCCTGGGAGAACGGAGTGAATATAATCCTCCTCCAAGAAACTCACTGCGAATCTGAAGGAAGCTGCAATCGAAGGTTTGACCTTATTGCTTCATTCGCACAACAAGCATGGGATCGCTTCCTATGTGAAGCAAGGTTACAAGTGAGATCAACCCTGCAATCTTCAATGAATGCGCTGATCCAGTGGATAAAATTTGAAGCAATGGGAACCCACTCATCAACTCTATAAGCCACCAAAAGTGAGGCAGACTTCAAACTCCATTCCAGTAGTTCAGCGGAGCTCTTCGTCTGGCGAGATTTAAACTAAAAATTACAGATGGGGATTACTCCAACACATTGTCAAGAATGGCAAAGCGGCTTTTGAATGGATTGATGCCCAAGACCTCCAACTGCTGTTTGATAGTAAGGATCAACCTACCTTTAGTTCAAAGCAGTAATGGACAGGGAACTGTCCAGACCTGTCAACAGTCCACCCCAAAACCAGCGACATCCGATTTCGCTGCTCCAGAACGGTCCTCCATAGATTTCCTAGATCAGGTCATTACCCTATCCTGGTCACCAGTGGACATTCAAGGTCCACGATTTCCAGCCTCTACAGAAAAGAGAGGAATTTCAGGAAGCCCCACAACTGGTCCAAGTTCAAACAACTCACCAGCGGACTGTCATCCATGCTGCCAGACCCAGATTAATCTTAACATCAACGATGCATATTCTGACTTCTGCTCCCTGCTCCATCAGCAGCTAAACATTCCATTTCCAGAGGCAGAAGAATCCCTACACCCCTGTTGGGACAAGGAATGCGACGAGTTATACAAAGCGTATTTAATACCAACTGCGATACTGAGAAAATAGCAAAGGGCAACCAGCTACTGGATCTGCATGGCCAAAAGAGAGACGCACCAGCTGGGAGGAGGAGATATCCAATCAACTTAACCCACTCAAGCCGGAAGGCCGGAACACCATCAACAAGCTCACCGGGCATAGCGGGTCCAGCTAAGCAGTGTCATGGCTCTGCAAACGCCATCGCTTCAGTACTTGTCACAAGGAAAGTGGAAAGGACCACAACTCCACGGGCGGTGGCCCACTCTCGTGCTGTTAATGCAGAGATTAAACAGCTTCTACAAACCTCTCCCCCGTCAAGCCCCATGTCCCAACCATTCACCTACAATGAGATCACGAAGCAATTAAAGTTCTCATAGAATGGGAAAGCTCCTGGCATTGACAACATCCATACAGATTCTTGAAGAATATGGCACCGAACTTGACGATGGCTCAAACTCTTCCTTTCTACTTGCTGGGAACGTCAACTATTCCCCCAGATGGAAGCTTTCAAAGGTCATTGCAATCCTGAAGCCCAAGAAACCAGCAAGTGACCCAAGAGTTACAGACCCATCTCTCTACTATCTCACTCTATAAAGCTGCTTGAGCGACTGATACCCGGCAGGGATCAATGATACGGTCGAGGCCACATTTACCCCGCACCAAGCTGGATTTCGAAGAAGTAAATCAACAACTGATCGATGCAAGACTATGTTAATGACATAGAGACAAGCTTCCAGAAGAAGCGAAGTTTGGAGCATATTCATAGACCTCACGGCTGCGTACGATAAAGTCGCACCGAGGTCTCTACCTCAAGCTACTCAAACATCTCCCTGATGTCAAGCTTGTCAAGTCATTATGCTTCTCATCCAAGACAGATCTTCGTACTGGGACATCAAATGGGCAACGCAGCTAGAAAGCGCCAAACTGGAATGGTGTCCCAAAAGGTTTGTCCTGGCACCCAGTCTTTTCAACATTACGTCTCAGAATCCAACGGGAGATTGTTCGCAGTACCCCTACGCAGAAGACAAGGCACTGGAATAGCTGCTGATTGCTTGGAGTCCTTAGAAACAGTGTTGCAGAAAGACCTACTCATGTAAGCCAATTCTTCCACCGATGGCACTTGAAACCAGCAAACCCAAGACCGTCAGCTCTGTTTTCCAAACTTGCAAGTCGATGGCAAAAAGAGAATAAACACACTCTAGAGGGAGAAAAACGGTACATGAACCCAAACACCAAAGTACCTTGGCATCAAAGGACCGCAGCCTTACTTTCATTAAACACACCAGGCAGTCGCTGCAAGACGCAGTCTCGTGTAACCTCCTCAGAGGCTCGCAGGAACTGGATGGGGTGCATCCTTTGACACCTTTAAATACAATCAACTGTTGCCTTGGAATACTCCACCGCTGAATACTCTGCACCAGTATGGAGTCACAGCGGACATTCACACAAGATTAATGTCGTTTGACTTGATGCCAATGAGACTTGTTAGTGGTTCTGCCTTTGGCGACGCCTGTTAGAATATCTTCCAATTGTCTGGCATAGCTCGCCAAACCTTAGGAGGAACCTTCAGACGATCAAGCTCGCCAAGGAATGTGATGAACCTGGTGGCCTAATCCCACACCAACACCTTTGGGATCAGAGAATTCCACGGAATCACTTTGCTACCCAATCCATGAACTGCAGTCACAGTATCACTATCGATCAACCTGGATCAATGACAGATGTATGAGCAGATGCGTCATCTCTACTTTGAACCTAAAGCATTTGTGGACAGCCCATCTAGCAAGCCAAAGGACTGTGTGACCTTATAGGAAAGCATGGGTCAACCTCAACAGACTCAGAACTGGCATTGGTCGTACAAGAAACTTCCTTCACAAGATCGGAGTAGAACCGTCACCAAACTGAGATGTGGGAGCCACAAAACCATTAGCCACATCATAGATGACTGGGAGGTCTACAGTCCCCACGAGGAATTCAGGCCTGATCAACCTGGATGATGAAACATCAGTGGTTTAAAGACGGATCTTCGACTGTGATTTTGGACTTGCACGAGATGAACAAACAATAGATGGCAGTAGTACATCCGTACTAACACATGTCTGTGGAACAACCATGCCACTGGCATACTTACTCTTTGTTGGAGTGATCTCTTTTGGTGGTCCACTACACATAGGATGGCAGTTAGGGTTTTTTTTTAGTACATCCATACTAACACCTAGTCTGAAATTTTAACTACCTAGTTCGCCAGGAAGACAAGGATGAATATTTATTAATCTTTTCCTGGAGATGCCAGTGCAAAAAACAGTTAAAAAAATAACCCATGTGCGCTTGGCCGGACTCAAACCTGGCAACCTCCGTATTACAGGTTGATAGAGGAGCGATAGATATTATCTATGGTGTTAGGTCCAAAAGGTTTGTCCATCGCTTTCCTAGATCGGATATGGCATCAGAACGGTATATTCATATACAATTTTGTATTTGTTTTGAAATGTTAACTAAGGTAGGTTTTTTTTTTCAACAGTTGTGTGAGCTGGCCATCTCTAACACCTAGTCTGTTACCAACCCAAGCCAGTGGCATACTTACTCTTTGTTTGAGTGATCTCTTTTGGTGGTCCACTACAAATAGATGGCAGTAGTACATCCATACAAACCACCATTAGTCTGTTGATTGGACGACCCAAGCCAATGGCATATCTGGAGCTCACCATCTGCGTACAAACAAAAACAAATTTTAGATAACTCAGAAATGTTATGTTTGGTGCTAAGTTGAGATGTTGTCAACTAAATTTGCTATCATTAGATGCAAATTCGATTCTTTACATCTTGAATCAATTTCTATTTTTCCACTTGAAATTTATGATACCAATATTTTATTTAACTTTCTTTATTTGATGTACCCATTGAAAGCAGGTGGGGTGGTGAGCTAGGTGGATGTGCGGATACATGCCAAACAAAGCAAGAAATTTAAAGCATGCCATGGAAGCATCCTGGCATGCAACCTACATAAATGCAGAAATACCTCAAGCTTAAGTAAAAGTTTAGGACAAATTTAAAGTGCAATAAAGACATGCCACAAATACACAAACATAAAACTTGTTATGTAATGATGGGATATTACCTGGCTAAGCAAAATATATAAAAGATAAATGATGGCGGACTTTTGTTACTTTTTTCAAGGCACATTGAACATGTGACAATGACACAATGAAAAAGGATTGTGACAGCCAATGTAACTGTAACAACAGGAACCATTGTAGATCACCCACAAATCAAGGTAGTAATATTCTTAGTATATATATAATCCAAACTGGTAGGAATTAGGTATGTTATATATAAGTATATGAAGTATTCTGGACTGCAGCGAGACATGCCAATCTATTACAATAATAGGTTTGGGTGAGGCAGGAGCGCAAAATCACGTCCGTTCTAGACCAGCAGGACGCAAAATACGAAGAGACTAGGGATGCAGGGGTTGTGACTTGGGGTCAATGCTGGTACCATTTTTATGGGTTATTATTCAGGTAATTGGCATTCTTTTTGAAAAAATAATGCAGATGTTTATCAACATGGGTGTGCAGGGTAAGCTAGTGCGTGTAATGATTACATTAATAGTGCACCCTTGCCTTACCAAAGTCATAGATAGAACCCATTGAATGAATTGTACCCTCTTGTGTACCGTAGGGAATGAGGCAGAGAAACCAATCCAAACAATTGTATCTCTGTAGGAACATGTCCCTGATTAGACCACCGCTTGAGTTGTAGGTAAGCATCATGTTAAAGGTTTTTTGTCTTGTGTCTTGTCTAATTTGGAATTCAGGGAAGTGTCACTGCAATGTTCTCTGTAATAACTTGGCCCCATTGATAACTGCAGGAGGAAAAAACATTTCGAGGGTTAGTGATATAAAGATGTAACTTCACAATGATGACCCAGGCGGTTGTCAACAATAAGGTCCCGTTTGTTGTTGTGGTTAGTCAAAGGGAGGGAAAAAGTAACATAACTTAAAGATCACAGGAAGGACTGTGATGCATGGAAACCAGAGAGGCTCCTTCATAGTAGTTTCATACCTGGGATGAACCCAGATGACCATTGAAAAATTCTGGTATTAATGTTGACTACACCACCAAGTTTTCATGACCATACAACCATTGTAGTAAGTTGACTAGATGACCCCAGATGACCCCAGAAATGACCTTGATTGAAAAAAATTGCATAAAATTTGACTGCACCACGGTTCAGCCCATACAACCATGCATAGTAATTGACCTTGGAGGACCCCACATGGACCTTGAAATGACCTTCAAACATTTTTGGAACACTGTATCTTACCGCATCCCACAAAGTTTATTCATCCAACCACATGTTTAGGGATTTGACCTGGAATGACCCACATGACCTTGTAAAAATGACCTCAAATTTTCGGAACCGAATGTTGAGCACACCCACCAGTTTCACAATCCTAACCAAATTGAACAAGGGTTTAAAGCAATTTTTGACCACATTTGCCTTTTGACCCAATGGGGCACATTGACCCATCTCCGAACGCATCCGATGCCTACTTAAGGGCGTGTCAACCTTGAGCTTCGAGTATCTTTTGGTTTGTAACTTTGCAAATATTTGATTATTGTCTGTAAAAGTATGCATTTCTAGAAAAAAAATTGGACGTTGAACCCGATGATGGCATCAGATTAATGTAAAACTGTCCGTATTTTGAGAAAAATACTAAAAAAACATGATTTTGCCCCAAAATTTTCAGACAGCATAACAAAAACAATTTGAATTTTCATGATTTCTTATTTTATGTTTTAGAAATAAGACAAATTTGTTTAGGGACGGTTTTTCATTTTTTTAAAATAGAGCTTACTTTTCGAAATATAAGAGAAAATGTTAAAAAAGTGTGATTTTTACCTTTCTTTTCCAAAATTGAGTATATATTGGAGAATATCTTTAGTTAGAAATTGAAAAATTACAAATTGAGAAAACCGTCCCTAGAGAAGGCCGATTGCTATCTAGGAAAGTTAAACCTTACCTTTTACTTCTGGTATTTTTGGAGTTATATTTTGCGAAAATTGAACATTGAGAAAATCGGTGTTTTAGTAAAAAGTACTGTTCACACCATTTCAAGCTGTCTCTTTCTCAAATAACTTACCTTTCTAACATTCAAAAGTGGTATTTGCTGCAAGTGATGAAAATGCATCTTTAGCACTATTGAATCAAACCTCATTTGTCTTCAACTCCAGAAATCAGAAGAAATTGAAATTTCAAATGGTCTAAATTAGCGCTTTGTTTAACTTTTGCAATAGTATTTTGGTTTTTCCAAGATGCGTTCGTGCAAAAGTACATTAAAACACACGCACGCTTCATACGCAGCAAAAATTCACCACGCGGCGCAATGCTGCGCCCGTGCGCCGACGGCGTGTTGTATGTGCTTAAATTCCGCCGTGAAGACCATGTGGGGGTTTTTGTGACTTTAAATGGTCAAATAACTGTTTTAAATGGCAAAAAAATACAACTCGGGATTCTCTGCATTGGATAACGTTTGTTGGTAACGATAGTAGAACACAAGTTGATGTTAAAATGGCTGCAAAAATCAGAAAACTTCGTGTAAAACAAAAGAAATAGGGTTACACTGTATCCTTAAGCGAAATTATGCAAAGATGGATACCCATACTTGCTTAGATCAAAAGATATGGCTGGTATTCTGGAAAGGGAGACTAACTTTAGTCCTGGGTTTAAAAACCAGCGGTTAGCTACAAGAGTGGACCTTTTTTCCTTTCAAACATTACTATGAAAGGTTAAATTAACAGATGAGAAAACGCTCATGGATGGACCAAAATGGCCGATCCATAAGGAATTTCTCACCCATTATGTTACACCTTCAGAGTATGTTTAAAGGAAAAAAAAAGTCCACTCTTGTAGGACTAACCCTGGTTTAAACCCAGGACTAAAGTTAGTCTCTTCAGAATACCAGCCATTGTGTAAAAAGGTTTATAGCAATTTACTCTATTTTTACGTTTTTTGTACCTCCAATTGACCTTTGACCCAGGACACATTTAACCCAAGTTACGATTCCACCCAGCGCTTACTCGAAGATGGACACCCACACTTGCTTAGTTCCAAAGATATCGTGTGGGACACACACATACATACACAGACACACGACACATACTTACAACAGCTACATTGTGTGGTTTTTACTAAAAAAATCTCTAAAAAAGTCACTTTTTACCTACTTTTTAAGAAAAAAACACTATTCAAAACTATATAGTAACAAATTTCATAAACTATATAGTTTTGAAATTTTTTCTCTTAAGGTGCATTCATGATTCCAGCACCTTCAGTTTTTTCATGGTTCCTAGATATCCTTGAGAAAGCTTATTCACAAAATTTGAGTTGATTCCGATCTTGCGGTTTTGTGTTATGAAGCAATTCTTTGTGTCCACCGGTACCATAGGCCACTGTGCTGTAATTCTGTCCGTTTACGGACAGAAAATACAAAATCGCGAATTCTTACAAATACGACCGAATTTTCATGTAATATTTGGAAACACATGGTTACTAAGGGCTTACGGGTTCAGATGATATAAAATTCTCAAGTTTTTTCAGCTAAGTCGGGGGGACGAGGTTGTTGATCACGAAATGCCCCTTTAAAAAGACACTTTTTAGACATTTTAAAGATTTTTTTTTTCATTTTTTTTTTCATTTTTTACTAACTATCATTTTTCTTAGCCAAGAGGATTGCGCCGCAGGCCTTAAAGTTACTTAACTAGAGAAGAATCCTATTTTCTACTCTTTTACAGGAAATAAAACCTCAATACGAGATTGCAGTTTAAGTCAATATAGGGACAAATCGTAACATTGTTAACAACAACCCCCACAACGTCAAATAGTCAAATCAGAATAACCCCACAACGTCTCATTTCTACCAATGAACAACCCCACACGTTACTTAGTAAGTACACACACACACACACACAGGCACACACGGAGGGGAGTCTTTGTTATCAAAATTATACACAAAATTGACTCAGCTTTAAAAACAAAGAAAAACGTCACCCATTGAAGTCAAAGACTTAACTCCTAAAGGACCAAGTGCTCAGAATTAAATCTACATTAGGTGGGATATTTTCAAAATGACCCCGGTCAATATGATTGTGATTACTTGCTACTCTCCCTCTCTCTTGTAAAGAATTAAAGGGCAATCTACATGGCAGTGCAGATCCAGATCAATTCGTTTCCCCGAGATCCAGATTACAGATCCAGATCACGGGAGACCGTTTGAGAACTCTACATGGTGAAGTGTACAAATGCTACGCATAACCTTGGTGATCGAGGAATACTTTGTGTGTAACCGTAAAAGTATGCGCTTAAAGTGCAGCGACACTAACCAAGCATGTACACACCATGTTACGCCTTGCAGACCTGGATCAAGTGTGGATGTTGCCAGTGTAGACACAAACTGCGGCTACGAAGAAACAGATCGATCTATATCTGCACTGCCATGTAGATTGCCCCAAAGTGATTCTTTCATGACAAATGGAGAAACTCACCTTAAAAGTGAGACTTCTAAATTCCACTGCTCGAAGCCAACACTCAGCACCAATTCACACGGGTCCACATAGAGCCACACCTTGAGGTTACGACTGATAGATCCAAGGTCAACATTCATACAGCATTCAATGCCGACACATTGAGAAGTGTACTGACAGAAACCTCCTGACAGGGTGTCTGGGATAAAAGGTGGGTCTGGCAAATGTTGACAAGCTGGGATAAAGAAAGACAAAATATTGGCATTCCTGTTATGGTATCTGTGGTAACAGGTTGCCACATCAATATGGATAAGCTAAGGAAAAAGGAGATGCTTGTTGTTTATTTACCTCTGAACAACTACATATACAACATTAGCATTAATTACTTGACATATACATGTCGACATTTATATAGCGCCTCTCACAATGCATCAAAGCGCTTTACATTTATTCCGCTGCCACTAGAATAAGTCAGCTGCCTTACAATGCCCAAGGCATACGCACACATTTGGGCGGCGCTCAATGGACAACATTCCTAACAGCTCCCCATTTGCACCTGGGTGGAGGGAGGCAAGCGAGGTAAAGTGCCTTGCCCAAGTGTACAACAACATTGGCCTCAGCGGGACTCTAACTCAGGACCTTGGGTTGTGAGTCGGTCGTTGTATCCACTGACCACATGCGCCCTCATATACTTCCCATTTCTGATTGGTTTAAGCCAATTATAGAGAAGAGCAATCAAATAATCCTTAACCCCGCAAGCACAACCTGCCTATTCATCAGCATCTAAGCACTATTTTGATTGGTTACTTGGAAGGTTAATATCAAGCAATGAGGCAAACAGGATACTGTAAATGATGGATTATACATAGAGATATAGAAGCACTATTTTGATTGGTTACTCTCATGTTGTGTCCTGCAATGAGCCAATCAGACAGACTGTGCAATAGGCGGTAGTTCTCAGGGGGTAGGATGTTAATTCATTAACAATAAAAACAATTATTGATTTTTTTTTTTAAAAAAAAAAAATGTGAAATTTAATTTTTAATACGGCATACTACCACAATGGCACAATTTGAATACATTTTGGTATGCTCAGAGAATACATACGAGAGTATATGGTGAAACTGCAAGCTATTACTGTGATTAGTATCCTGCTATAGGCTGAAGCTGGTATTCTGAAAGGGAGTCTACTTTAGACCTGAGTTTAAACCAGGGTTAGTGCAGGAGTCGACCTTTTTCCCTTCCAATATACTCTAAAAATGTGCTGTAACAGGTAAGAAAATTCCTCACATTCATGAGGAATTTTCTCACCCTTTACATTTAACTTTTACAGTATTTTGACAGGAAGAAAGGTCCACTCATGTAGGATCTTTCTCCGGTTTAAAACCCTGTCTAAAGTTAGACTCCCTTTCAGAATACCAGCCTCAGCTCAGCCTATAGCAGGATACTAACCACAGTAATAGCTTGCAGTTTCACCATATACTCTCGTACATATTCTCTGAGCATACCAAAATGTTTACATCACCTTTATTCATGTTTTCCTTACCTGATTTTTCACCATCTGGAACCACTTCTGGTATAGGAACACACTGTTGGGATCTTACGTTCCCTGGTGCACTCAGGGCAATGGCTACAGTATAGCGTATAAGTTCGCATCACATTTTTTCCTTAGGCCTACCTTTTTCTTCACCATCTGAGACCACACCTGGTACAGGAACACACCGTTGAGATCTTATCATGGTCACTGGTACACTCAGTGCAATGGCTATAGCCTTAAGTTTACATCACCTTTATTCTTATTTTCCTTACCTGCTGATTCTTCACCATCTGAGACCACACCTGGTATAGGAACACACTGCTGCGGTCTTAAGATGTTAACTGATACACTCAGCGCAGCTGCTACAGCTTTCAGGTTTACATCACCTTTAAACAGTAGTGGACTCTTACTTGTCAATCCTCATAAAACAAAAGAAAATTATCAGATTATAGTTTGTTGTAGCTCTTATTAAGACACAAGGTATGAGAAAGGAATATCTCTGCCACATTAAAGGGACATAATGGCATGAAAAAATATTTTGACATAATGAAATGGACCCTTATTGAAATCACTTCCACAAATTTGAAAACAATTTGGATGTGTACATTGCTGTAAAAACAGTTTGTGGCAGTTTGTGGCAATTTCTGCCATGGAAAATCAAGGGGTTGACATCCCTGCCAGAATTTACAGTATCTAGCATGATTTGTGACATAATTAAAAAGCATGGATTAGGTGGATTAGCACATATACAATAGCAATGGTCTGTGAGTTGATGACTGCATGCTTTTCAAGTTTGATAAATGTTGGCAGTTATGTCAGCATCCTTGGCTGACAAGTGAAGCTTACAAGAATAATAATAATAATATCAAGTTACTTTCCCTTTTTTACAAAATGTAAACACCCAATTTTTTTCACATTTGTGGAAGTGATTTCAGTAAGGGTCCATTTCATTATGTCTGAATATTTTTTCATGCCATTGTGTCCCTTTAACAATACAACACTAATGGACAACGGTGACTAATCACTAATGAGCAAAATCTCACCTGGTAATGCATCAAAGCTGGTAGTGCCATCAGGCATACAGTACGGCAATGTCACTTCTGCTCCATCAATAATCACTATGCTACCAGATGACTCCCCAGCAACTTCTACCTCATAGGATAGATCCAGGACTAGGGTCTTGTCTGATAGTTGAATGCCATATCTAAAAAAAATATTGCATAACACTGAATTGCTTCGAGGGTGATTCCATTACACAAGCTAGAGTCAAAGATGAGTGCAGCATTGTTATATTGAATGCAATGTATTCTTAGATCACCCAAAAAAGCAAATCAATTCCAATTTTTCAATTCCAAACGGGCCTAAATCTCATAGAACCACCCCTCTTCAAAATTGCATTGCCCATTATTAAGAAACCTGAGTTTTTCAGCTTTAAAGGTGCTTGTTCCGACATATGTCTATGTGTTTTTCTACTTGATATAAGAGCCTGGTACTTGCACATACACCCCATTAAGTACCGTGGGGAACAAACTTGTGTTTTTTTATGATAGAAGCAATACTGTACATTGCAAAACACTATTCAATAATGTACTAATATTGATGGATAGCCATAAATTTGGCATTTTTTTTGTTTTATATCTTGGCAATGAAATGGATTTGAGGGCTCAATTTCATGATGACAATGAGAAAATAAAGCCTTTCATTTGATATCAAAATCGATACTACTTCCGGGTAAATTGGGGGGGTCCCAAAGATGATTGGAAACACACTATGCATATTGGATAAGTACAAAATCAGGTGAAATATTATTTAAAATTATTAAGTAGTGTAAATGTGCGTTCTGATTGGTTTTGGAAAAAAAGAACACATTTGGACACAAATTCATTGGGGTCATAGACTAGGGTCAGAGGGCACTTGCAGAGTGCAATATAGCCTGCTACCTTTCTCAATAATATCTTTCTTTTTCACTGTAAGCTTTCAAAGTTGTTTCATATTTTTTTAACATTGTTTAAAGTCACTTACCAAAATGTTAAAAAAAATGTTTATAGTAAACATGAACACAATATGTCAAAGGCGGGGGTAATAAAAGAACAATGGTTATTAGAATACAATATGCCCCTATGGGAAGGTATGATGGCTGGCAGCAAATTGGTTCAATTGACTAATTTGTTTTCACAAACAAAATCATTATCGTTTAATGATTGATCAATATGACACACTGTGTGAAAGAAGAAGATAACTATCAATCAATCAATCAAATTTATTTCATCTCAACATCAATATACAATATAGAATATAATTATGCATAATAACAAAACAAATCTGCAATATAGAATATAATTATGCCTGATAAGCAATGTTGATTGAGATGAGGGCACTGCTAAACGCTTAGCGTGGGATTGTAGTGCCCTTGAAACAAAATGTTACAGTAATAACTATTGAATAAGATGGACGAACATACATTTCCCCAGGAACTCTACTTGGTAAAATCGATAATACAAAATACAATAAGTATAGTTTGCAAAGGGAAATTTTAATAAAAGAAAATTGTATATTGTATGAGCAGATAGTGTGGGAAAATGGTCCTGGATTTAAAACAGACAAATCATAGACGTGGGGTCACGTTAACAAACGAAGGAACAACAACAAAACAGGACAAGACGATTGTAGAAGTACGACTAACCTACTGACAAAATAACAAGACAGGACGGACAGAATAAACAAGTATAAACCGACTGAAAATTTCAACTGAAAACCAAAAGCTGAGAGCAGAAATTGATAAACAGAGTTATGGAGAGACGGTTCATTGTTGTAGAAACTGATGAGTTTATTTTTTAAGTTAGCTTTGAAAGACGCAAAGGAAGGGGAATTTTTTAGGTGATCAGGTAGGTTTTTCCAAAATAGAGGGCCTTGAGAACTTGGGGTGTTTCTGGCAAAAACTGTGTTCGTTTTCTTGATGAAAAAGTCTTGGGCATGTCTAGTATTATAGTGATGAGAAGGTTGTGTCGTCAATGTTAAAGAAGTCATCAGATATGAGGTCATTGGGGAGGAGATCATGATGATATCGGAACATAAATGATGCAAGCTGTAGTGTGTAAGATGTCATAAATCTTCAGTGTTTTAAGAGACGAAAAAAGGGGGTCAGTATGAGCAAGCCATATAGAGTTAGTACATGTTCTTATAATTCTTTTTTGAAGTAGAATAGCGAGTCAAGATTGGCATTGTTGAGTCGGCCCATATCATTGCCCCATAAGAAAAATAAGGTAGAATAAGAGAATTATATAATGTTTTCAGTGACTCAGATGGGAGGAACGGACGAACCTTACGAATTATACCATTGTATTTAGACACTATTTTAGAAACATGTTGTGTTTGTGATGTCCATGATAAATTGTAATCAAAGAGTAGGCCTAGAAATTTAGTAGTCTCAACTTGCTGAATTAATGTATTATCTATTTTAAGCTTAGGTGTAATGTCTTGTTTGTTACTGTGTTATTTTTTAAATACCATGTAATTAGTTTTTTTAATGTTGAGAGATAACTTATTTAGTTAAAACCAATTGGAAATTTTGATTAATTCAGTATTTATAATTGTTTCCAATGTTTTGGGATCATGATGTGAGAATAAAATATTTGTGTCGTCTGCAAATAAAATAAATGGGGTAGTTTGGAGCATGATGGGAGGTCATTGATATATAATAAGAACAATAGGGGTCCCAGAATAGATCCCTGTGGAACTCCACATATGAATTTGTAGTTTCAGATAAGATGTTGTTGAATGAAATCCTTTGTTTTCTACCAGAGAGGTAATTTTTAATCCAACTGTTGGCAAGGCCTCTGATACCATATTTATTGAGTTTATGAAGAAGAATATCATGGTTTATGGTATCAAAGGCTTTGATACGATCAAGAAAAATACCAATGGTGTGAAGTTTTTGGTCAAGATTTTTGGCTATGGCGCAATAAAGCTCATTAATTGCCATGTATGTCGATCGTTTAGGCCTAAAACCAAATTGTTGCGAAGTGAGTATATTGTGACGGGATATGCAGTCAAATACACGGACTGTAAACAATCTTTTCAAGTAGTTTGGAGATAGCTGTTAGGATTGAAATTGGTCTGTAATTAGTAAAGTCGTGCTTATCACCGCTTTGAAGCCTGGTATAACATAAGCCTCTTTTAGTAAGGATGGGACAATGCCAGAAGAAAATGAGTTATTAAAAATATGGGCAAGGACATCATTGATGGTGGGAATAATTTGCTTAAGAAGATTGTTAATGATTCAATCAAGCTGACTGCTGTTGCTGTTTTTCAACTTGATGTTATTTTGTCAATTTCAGCAGCAGAAGTTGGATAAATAAAAAGGATATTGAGTATTAAAAGATGATAAAGGTGGTGCATAATCATTGGGCGGATCAGAGATTTTATCGGCAAGAGATTTACCAATGTTAGCAAAAAAGGTGTTAAAGTTCTCTGCAATAACCTTATCATCGGTTAACTTATCCCCGTTGTCGTTTTTGAAGAAGTCAGGTAACTTTGATTTCTTATTGCGTCCAGGTGAAACACAATTTACAGTTGGTTCAAAATTCATGGCATGTGTTTCATTGTTTGTGAGTAGATCTGGAACCCTAAGGAATATTTTAGCATTAATTCCAAAACAGTGGGTCTATACTTGAACTGGTATTGTATGAACTCAGTTGTGATGGTTTTGAAAAATACTGCAAACCATCAAAGCCAATGCTGTGGACAGTATATTATATTAAAAATACACGAAATGCATGTGGTGTTTGCCATCATTTTGTGAATGGAAGCAAAGTCACTGGGGTCATTAGCGGTCAATTCTGTGTACATCCCATAGAGCTGGATCATCCAGAAGTTAATGTCATACAGTACACAACACACCACACGCACACACCCACACACACACACACAAACACACACACACACACACACAGGCAGCGTGCTACCAAAATACAACCAAAAATAATTTCTTCTTGACGATCTGAAAGCAGATGACACTAAAACGAAAATGTGATGTGATCTGGGAGAACCCGTCAAATGTCGCAAAGGACAGTTTTGAACAAAATAAAGAAAAATAGCTTATTAAAATCTGTATATTGTACTTTAGTTTTTGAGATTGTTATAAGGCATAACTTTTGATGTTTGTGTATCAAATAAGAAAGAAGTAAACAGTTATGGAACTAATATTTCAAACTCTTACAGTGATATAAAACTCAAAATATAAATTCCACCAAGTGGCGGGTTTCCCAGATCGCATCACAAATATGCGATAAGATGGAAGATTTGTTATTAGGGTTGAAATGGAAATGGTTGGTTGGTTGATGACGGCCCAAAAATCCGTACATCACTTCACTTTGAGGACAAATAAATGGTATGAGCTCTACAGATCGAATGCCAGTTACCAGCTTGTGAAATTGATGTGTGTGCATGATTTTTGTCAATTGTAGGAAAAACAAAATAATATGACCCCCCAAACATATAAAACATCAACCAACATAACCTCATCATCAACAGCAGAACTTTAAAATTTTGCGTGAGTAATACATATATCTATCCCCACTGGTTGCTAGATCAATTAAAGAAGTCAACTGTGTTGTTGGGGAGCCCAAGGTTCATTGCATTCAAGTCTCACTGATATTCACATGTTGATACAGTGACCAAGTACCATCCGGGGTTAATTTTGGTAGAAATGACCCCAAAGTGAATCCTAGATGACCTGGATAAATGCGGCCCGGACCAGCTTACTCAGCTGAAATATAATCACGAAAGCAACACACAAGCCTATTAACAAGACTTGTGGAAAACAACAAAGAAGACCCAAGGTTTAAATGTGTTCAAATCCTATTTTTCCATAATATATGTAATGGTGCTTGTTCCGATTTTTGTGGGATCGTGTATCTAATGGTTGAGAGCTGCACTTGTATTATCACAGGCCACAGGTCGGTGGGAAAAACTTGCAGTTTTTGCTGCTAGATGCACTAAATAAATAGCGCAACGCCACTTTCACTACTGTGCTTAACCTGAGTGTTACCTTGTCAGCACTGTACAATCGCCTGGTGGGGCTGTCCCGTACAGGTAACGATGGAAGGGGCTGGATGCACTAAATTTAAGTGAGCTTTTATACGCAATGGTGGCGGGTCAAATGGAGCGCAACTGGTTTTAAAAATGGCAACTGAGTAGCTAAATATGATGGTTAACCATTTTTAAAACTGCAGTTTTATGTCAGTATCTTGAGAATGGAAGGATTTGAAAAAGCTGTGACATTTCAGGAAAGGAGAAAAATGTGAGGAAAAATACGGATTTTCATGTGATATCAAAATTAGACTACCCAGGTTAATCGGGGGGGTCCCAAAGACAATTGTAACAAGTACCGTTAATACACAATGGATCACTCTAGTTTCAAAATTTTTACTACCCAATTTGAAAAAACCACATACACAGCTGGGTGATATCATAGTACACATTCAAACCTGTTCAGCAGGGATGATCATGGATTATTAGCCAATCTTTTTCCAACAAATTTTACAAGTGACATGAACTTTGAACATGAATGAACATGAATTGAAAGCAATGTTAGAACATTGAAAACATGCCCCCTGACGATACTTCAATATTTTGTGTACACCCACAAAAAACACACATGCACTGGGCAATGACAAAAAAGCTGTGCATATGCACCAGTTTAGATTCGCCGCCTAATGACAACATGATTAATGTCTATCTTGCTATGTCACTCAAAATATTGAAATGCTTTAGCAAGTATTGAGCCAAAGTCTTTAAAAGCTAGTTAAAATAGAATAATGGAGTACTTACCTGACAATCATGAAATTTCCAACAGCAATTCTGACTACTCCAAATTCAAAGTCTTCAAGCAAGGAGCGTCCATAGAGCCAGTTGTCAAAGGCCAATGGTAAGACTAGCACGACATGGATTCAATTGTATTAGCGTCAACTCCAAAGAACCATGTTGCTGATAGTAGACAGGTCAATGTCCAGACAGAGTGGACACCGTCAGACAAGAAGAATTGATAATGGGAACACTTCACATTGTATGGGAGACTGTCTGCTAGTTTACATTTTGAAAAGCTGAACATTAGAAAAAATTCAAACAGTATCATTGCAGTATTTAGCTGATTTAGAAACAAATTTCAAAGAGTTTCATATGCATTAGAGGATTTAGTTTTTTGGGATATCAATTTTTGTAAATGCATAATCAATTATTTATTGCATCAGAGGAGAAAGAAAACTATCTTGAAGATTAAACAAGGCGTGGGTAAAAGCTCCTGACAAAAACCTACATGCTCCCAGCCACATTCAAATCGGCAAAAAGATGAGGTATTTGACTGGTTTCATTTATTAGAGATAAAGGATTGATTGGGAACCGGTACGCTCTTTACACGAATTGAACCCAAGGCATAACATTATTTTAAATGGAAGAACAAGGCCGGAGGCGAGTTTATTTTACGCCAAAAAAAAATGGTGTCGAAGGGTTCAATTCGTAGTAAAGAGGAGTTACCGGTTCCCCAAAATATACTTTATATATTCTTAAACAGCTTTATATCATTTAAGGTCATCTTTAACCCAATTTCGCGATGCTTTATGGTTAAATATAAACAAAAAAGGACTGCACCAACAGTGGACAACAATCGAACAACCCCCGTTGAACGCAACGATCATACGCAACGAGACGCAACGTTGGCAGGCGCGCGCAAATGTAGCAAAACGCAGTATGACGCGAGCGTTTCAACCTAAAAATAACATCAATAAGCAGCGCGTAATACCTGGGTTCAATTAAATGAATTGAACCCGGGCATCAGCCAATGAAATTACTTACATTTTCACAGTTGTTTAAGAATCTACATTCAAATGAACTATGGAGAGAGCAATTTGAAGTTTAATCAATCATTCTTATATAAATTAAGAATTTAGTAACTGATTAAATTCCAATAAGTGACCCCACTGGGAATAGTACTGGAGACCTCCAACTCCTAGTACGCAAAAGGTCGTCGGTTCAAATTCAACCCAAAGCAACTTTTTTAGAGCTTAAAATACGTCAGTCTCCCTGAAAATCCAGAAAAACCTTTAACAGTTACAATTCTTACCTTCATGGAAGTGTGTGACAGTTTTGTTAACATCAGACCTACTATATATGTTCTTAAATATCCAGGTTTTAAACCCAGATGAGCCACAAGTCCTTTAGTAACATCTCCCCCTACATTACTGATTGATAGAATGACTAGGCCACTTACCTCTATGAGACTGTGTAAGAGCTGGGTCTATGTCACAATCCCCAGAACTAAAGAATCCAGGGTCTACACCCAATTGGGCTACAAGTTCCTCAGTAGCACCTTCTATCAGGTTGCCAGTTGATGTGACAATCAAGCCATTTGCTGCAACAATAAGAAATTAGAATAACATATCAATGCTGCAATCCCCAGAACTAAAGAATCCAGGGTCTACACCCAATTGGGCTACAAGTTCCTCAGTAGCACCTTCTATCAGATTGCCAGTTGATGTAACAACCAGGCCATTTGCTGTAACAGGTAGACATGAGAAAAACATGTTAACTTAAAAGCTTTCCAACCTATACATTATTTTCAAACATTTTGAGATAAGACAACCAACACATTGTGCAAAATACTAAGTCTTGGCTTTAATTTGATACCTTACTTTCAATATTTAAAATTAAACTCTAGATATTATTGTCAGAAGAAGCACATATCTTCTCATTTTTTTCTTTTTAATTACCAGTATAATGAACCAGTTACTTAGTCAATACCTCAAATGAGAAATTGATAATCGGTTTGCAGTCTTATCTCTTTATATCTTATTCGGACTTCTGATATGACTGCAAATGACCTTTCAATTAGCGGCATTTTCAAGCTATAAAAGTATCATTTTTTTTTTTCAAAATATCTGCACAGACTAAATGCATGAACCTAAGCATACCTGCCAACATGAGACCCCCACATCAGAATTGCATCTGTTGTGAACACCTCATCACGAGAGCCCTTTTAGGCGGGTCCTATTTCTGACCCACTTTAAGGCCTCTAATGGAGTACACAGGGTAGTGTATTCCTGAAAGTTAATGGGTTTTGTTTTTGTTGAAGCTGCAGGAAGAGGGTAGGAGCCAAAAATATTTCAGACTTTTCTGGCACTTATTTCCATATTTGTTTGAAATTTCAGAAATCATGATATTTTTTTGTTTTCACTTAGAATGTTTAAACTAGGGATGATTCTTATCAAACAGGGATGGTTGGCAGTATGATTTAGTTCCAATGTGTAAAATGTGTACAAACTTGTAAAAGGACAACTACTGCATACCAGATTTATGATATGATACATAACTGCATCTTTACTAATACCTTTTTGTACATGCAAACTCTTGTAAAAGGAAAACTCCTGACTACCAAAATTTGCTGAGAGGATAACACAAATGCATCTTTTAATAATGCCGTTTTGTAAATGCAAAACTTGTTAAAAGAACTAATGAATACCAAGATTTGATGATATAACACACATACATGCTTTTAATAGAAGTAGTAGTAGTAAAACCAAGTTTAAACCGGTTTGTCCCGCAACCGGGGGTGGCCGGATTCAACTCAAATTCGTAGCATTGCCCTACTCCCTCCTTCCACTTCACGATTCAATGCATCCCCCATCCTTAACCCAACCTCTACTCTCCTCCTCCCGTCTTCCTCAGTCCCTTGATCTGGTGGCCCCTCTTTCCTCAAACCACCCACCTCAAACTCTAAGGCCTCTCAACATGCTCCTCATCCTTCCTCAGCAAGTGCCCATACCATCTTACACCTTACGCCTTCGCCAGTCGGTCAGCCGTCTCTTCCAAACCCAACATCTGCATCAAATCCTCCAGTCGTCTTCCTATCCATCAATTTTCACACACACATTGCCCTCACCATTGCTCTCTCTGTCCTTCTCAATCCCCATCTCATTTTCCCTCAGGCACCATGTCCTCCTTCCCACACATCATCACTGATCTCACAAAACTCTTGTACACCATCCCTTTCATCTTCAAAGGAAATCTTCTCCCATGTTACAACTCTCCACATTCTCTAACTCACCGACCCATACCGTACTCTGGATGCACACCGCCTCACATGTCAAATACCAGCACTAACTGTCCCCTAGGTTATGTGAACTCTTTACAGTTTCACCTCGTCACCAAACTTTTCAACCTCCTTCCCCACTCCCTTCAACTCCCCTTCTCGCATCTTCCACACACAAAGTCTCTTGCCAAAACTTGGGGTCACTCTCTTCATCTTTGTACATCTCCCATAATCAATGTGCCCACATTTCTCACACCACACTGAAGCTTGCCATCACCCTTTTTCCACATATTCCACATGTGTCCACCGTACTCACTAACACCTCCTCCTCCTCCCCAACTCACCATCACTTAGTCTTCAAGGTTTAACGTCAGGCCTTACTCTCCAAATGACCTTCCGTCCATTCCAAAACCCTCCAGTCTGCACACAATAAAAACTAAATCATCCAGCAGATCAGCATATCAAATCATCAAAACTTTGGCACTCTCCGTAACCACATCATCCACAATTGCAAACACCAACGGCGACAGCCCAGAACCCTGATGCACACCCAACCTTCACCTCAAACCCTAGGACAAATCAGACCCTACTCTAACTCTTGTTTTGCCTCCTGCCATACAGACTTCACACCGCTCTAAACCACCACTTCTGGTAATAACACTCTTCCTATCACCCATCCATAAATTTCCTCGTACTCTATAAAGGCCTCTCCAGAATCCACAAAGCAATATCAGGCTGCTTCCCTTTTGCTCGATAATCCTCTTGCGAACCTCATCAAATGAACACGATCTATCGTTCAACTTCCCTGGCATAAAAACCAATTGCATCTCATCCACTGTCAATATCCTCCGCATTCTATTATCTCAGCATCCGCTCACAATTTTTGTTTTCATCGCATGCTCGCAAATCACACCCCTATGCACCACAGCTCATTGCATCCCATTTCCCTTTAAAAAATTGGAACTAACACACTCACAGCCCACTCCACCGGCTTTCCTCCTCCATCTAACACCCTCTGACACAACTCCTTCATACACCAATCCCTATCTCTCCACTTCCACAATAATCATCTAAACACTCACTTCCGAGGGTCAGCAACCTTCCTGTTTTTCATTTCTCCAAATGCATGTACCACATATTTTAAAATACCTTTTTGTAAATATATAATACCTGTTGGCTACATCAAAGTTAGGTTTACACTCTGGTATTGGCATGGGAAGTTTCAAGTACAGGGAAAATGATGGTTGATGTCATCAATGGTGAGAATGAGCTTCATATCAATGGCAAAAACTTCATCAACACAGAGTCCCTTATATTTAGTTGATTTGACTGTCTGCAAGAAAAGATGAGATTGTAAGGAAGGTCGCGTCAAAACTTTATCTGATCTAAGGAATGCATTTTTTTCCATGTTTTCTCATGCCCAAATGGAATACAACACCCTCTTAT